>VYXC01008335.1:50057-60458 GCA_013397175.1 Platysteira castanea
TTTTTTTTTTTTGCCTGTGCTTGTCTTGTTCTTTTGTGCTTGTCTTATTCACTTAGGTGTGTGAGGGACAGGGCTTTGCACTGGTGAGGGAAGGGACTGTGGACCTGCTGTACCTCTTCTGCACTCTTGGTCAGGCTGTGAAGGTGTGGGGCCAGGGGCTGGGTGTCTGCTCTGTGCCCGTGGGTGTCCAGTGGAGCTGCTTCTGTGGAGGGACAGCATCCTGGTGGCACAGCCCTGCACTGCTGTGTGTGGCTGTACATGTGCCCCAAGGCCCTGCATCATTTGGAGAGAAGAATTTGAGATATGTCCCACTGTCCCACTGGGTGTGCTAGGAATGCTTCCAGCACGCAGGAGCAACAGCACCTCTCCTCTGTAGGTGCATGGGGTGCTGGGGATGTTTGGGGAGACACTGTCTGAGTGCCACCCTCCCTACATGAGATCTGACAAACTTCCCACTTAGAGAGAGAACTGGGGACCCAGAAATACAGGAAACAAAACTTAAATCCCATTGTTTATTAACTACAATTAAACTGCTGTCACACGCCTGTGAAAGAGGGAGCCTTTGTGCAAAGCATAGGCTTTCTTTTTGGAGAGGAAAAGACGCAAACAAACCCTGACCTTGTCAGTGGTTGGAAAGCAGTAAGAAAGTGCTTTGGAGCAGCCTCATCTCCCCTTGCTGGTGTTTGACAGCTACTGCAGCCTGGCTTTGTGTCTGTGTTCAGACTGTGCATTGCTTCCAGCTGCAGGGTAGCAGGATTTTCCTAGTATTGCCAGAGAAAGAATATTTAATTTTCTGTGTATATGCTTATGAAGCTAGAACTGAGCTTGCTTCTTTTGATGAGGTTTAGCTACATAAATAGGCTTTTTTTCCCTTAAAGGCCTTCATTCATACTTAGCACCTGTATTCAGACTTACTGCAGAGTAGTTCCAGCAGAGTTGTAGCTGCCAGGGGCAAAAGGGAAATATTTCATTAAAAGAAGAAAACTGAAGAAAGCCAACCAACACTTGAACCAAAGTAGACCTGCAAAAATGTGGAACTAATTACAAACAAAAACTTTAGGCCTTTATGGTCAAAGATTATGATGATAAACTATGATCCTCACCTGGGAGGAACTAGCAGAACTCCAGGAGTAAATGGGCTAAGAATACACTCGACTTGGAAATAGCAGGAGGGTTTCTTGCCATCAGAAAAAGTGGAACGGTTTGGTAATAAAAATAGAGTTGTACAGAGCCAAACTGGATTTGAGGAGGGATCTTGCATGATGTAGGAACCAGATGTGGTGATTCAGGAGGTAGTTTTTAGGACTGTGTTCCCAAGAGGGCGGTCAAACTTTGGAACAGAGGTTACGCAGTCTCCACCCTTGGAGGGTTTGAAAACCTGACTGAAGATGGCCCTGAGCACCCTGCTCTCACTGACTGGGCTCTGATCAAGGGACTGGGACAGGATGGCCTTGAGAGGTGTCTGTGGGGTAAATACATGATTCAGTGATAGGAAATCAGATACCCACCTCCTTTTTTCCTGTGTTTATTTTTACATTTGCTCTTTATGGGTAAATACTCTTTTATTCCTCTCTTGTATTGATCCCCAAGCTGTACATCACCTTGCGGAAACAAGTGAAATGTGAGTGGGAGCAAGGGTGGACTTTGGTTCTGAAATTTAAGATCAGCCAAGATTAATGGTCTTTTTTTAACAAAACCCAACTGTTGCCCTAGTTTCTGTAAGCCTTCTGGTTTTAACCTTAAAGTCAAAAATTTTCTCACACAAAGTTATGTAAATAAAGCCAGTGTTTACTTAAGTATTAAAATGTGTATAAAAATGTGTGTGTCAATAAACTCAAGCATTTTGTTTCTTTCTGCTGAACCTGGCAAGTGTAAAAGCGTCTTATTGTGTCCCCCCGGACACACCCAACAGTGCTGTGCTGTATATGACAGGAAGCTTCACAAGGAAAAACAGAGGAAGATCTAACTTAAAGCTTTGCCTACAGCAGAGGACTCGGGAATGCAGGTGGGTGAGCTATTCCAATGGACTAAATTTTGCTTTACTCTTCTTTCTCCCCATGATCTTCTTTTTCTCAGCCTAGAGGTTTTATTCACAGAGGAAGAAGCCTTTATATTTCTTATTCACATACTTCAGCTAAACATTGATTTGGGAACAGAAACCATTTTCAAAAATCCTCTCTCCCCTGGACTGCCTGCCCAGGATGCTGAAGCTGTGTGGAGCCAGAGCCACACCAGGATGCTGTGCTGACAGATGGCCAGCCTGCTCAGCACCGTGCCTGGGTCCTGCCTTGCACCCACAGATCCCAGAGCCTGTTCAGAGCCACATCCATACCTGTCAACCTATGAGGGCTGGAACCTCTACATCTTGTCAGTTTTTCCCTATTTGTCTCTGCATAAGCTTTGGAAATGAATTTCCTTCCCTTTAAATTATTTTTTGGCACAAGATCCATGCTCCTGGCTCCACTGGTTAAAGAGCCGTGGCTGGATTTACTGCCCTCCCTGACTTTAACCTGCTGTTCAAGGCTACAGTGATTGAGCACTGGCTTGCAAACCCAGCTCCTATATTTTTTATACCATATAACTTTTGCTGGTATTTCCCTAATGGCCTGGGAATGTGAATCATTTTTTTCCCATGAAATAACCGCCCATTTATATGTTTCTCTTGAGAGACAGCATGATCTGACATTGCATTTAACCCACAGCAAGGTATTTAATTTGTTGAATGGGTACTAGGAGGGGAAAAAACCTATGCAGCACAGTTCATAATAGACAGTCATTTACCAGGTAAAATACTACTCATATTGAAAATGCAGCAGGATTGAAACAATGGCATTTTCATTCCCTTCTTTCTCCTTTTCTCCTCATAACCTTTTTTACACAATTTATACAAATTTACATCATATGGCAGCTAAACCTTATAATTAACATATCAGTATGAGGCAGGACCAATAAATAAAGATTTTTTTCTGTGCTGTTTGGGGAATGAGGCAAATGACAGAGTTAAAACATGTTTGTGCAGTGAGGAAAGGCACAATCACACATGGATAAAAGCAGACTCACCTTGCTGGATTCAGGGTAACAGCCAGGATTTCAGCTTATGTTGATTATGGAATCATAGAATGCTTAGGGTGGAAGGGACCTTAGGGTCACTCAGTTCCAACCCCTCTCACTGTGGGCAGGGACACTTTCCACTACACCAGGTTTCTCAAAGCCCCATCCAGTCTGACCTTGGAATACTTGCAAGGGTGGGCCTGCCACAGCTTCTCTGAGCAACCTGTCCCAGCGCTTCACCACTCTCTAGGTAAAGAATTTCTTCCTAATATCCAATCTAAACCTGCCCTCTGCCAGTTTAAAAACCATTACCCTTTGTCCTGGTGAGGATCCAAAGAGTCCACACCAGCAACACATATAGAAATCTGAAAATCTGTGTCAGTGTTTTCCTGAGTCAGCCAGGCGTGTGGCTCCCAGTGTCGCTGTCACACTTTCCTCTGCAACACCTTGCAACCCTTTCTGAGACTGATGTCCCAGAAGCTGTGGAGCTTCCCAGAGTCCTCATGGGAAGTGTAACCTGAGTTAACCCCAGTGGACAGTACTCCAGCATTGTGCAGAGTTAGCACTCCCAAGTGTGATCTAAAAGCCACTGAAATCAATCACCAGAATATTCCTGCTCATGTCAGCGGAGCAGGTTGGTCTTGGATTCAAATCTCCCACTAATGTAATTATTCTCTGCTAAGGGAGGAAACTGGAGAAGTGAAGATGACGTTTTGTACCTCAAGGTCACACACATCAGCCAGCACTCACATCTTGAATGGCCCTGCATGGAGCTTTTATTCTTTTCCAGAAATGAAGATTTGTGAAGTGCACTTCACTGCCTCCTTCCTGCCACTCAGGGTGAGTTTTGATGGAAAGATGAGAGAAGATGCTTTGTACCTCAGGCAGAGGGGCCATCGAGGCACATGGGGGATGAGCAGCACATCTGACCTGAGCAGAATTACAGCCAGGGGATAGAAATTGTGAAGGCATTGCTGGGCTGACCCCATGACAGGTTTCAAACATCACAGTGATTCCCCTGACCCTGCTCTGATCACACATAATCCTTACTGCCAGGACTCTCACCCTCACAGCCTCCTGGTTCTTACACAGATCTAGCAGAAAGCACTTTTGCAATCAAAAAATACTTCTTTGTTTGTTAAATGATTGTTTTCTTAATTTTTAGGCATTGAATCATCTATGATCCGATTGGAGCCATCAGAAAATCTGTATCACTGCCTAACCTCATGTTTGTGCTCTGAATGGAATTATGGTAGATCAGTTTAAGTCAAGTTAGTTCAAATGAAACTGAAGAGAATGGTTCTTGAAAAGCAAACCAAACATCTAAAAAACCTTGTTTCTGGTTGGAAACTTTCTATCCATAGAAGGTTTGTATAGAAAGTTAAATTTCCTTTAAAACTCTTCAGGAGAATACCTGGTTTGACTGTGTTAACTCTATCTATTTATTGATTACATGAATCATTCAGTTGCTGAAAAGTCAATCCTCTGTTCTCCTCCACCCTAATTATGGACAGAAGTCAAGGTGAATCTTTCCATTAACTTCTGTGATCTTTGGATCAAACACTGAAACACGATCATGCGAGTCAGGCATCGATAATGAGCCGGGCACAGCGAGGTTATCTCTGCTCCAGTATCCCAGTGCCGGGGCAAAACCGGGGCAATGAGACACAGGGCTGACACTTACCCCACACTGAATTTCTCTGGAGGAGCTGTAAATACAGTGAGGCCAGGCATTGCAGATGTGAGCTTGGAAATGCTTGTTTTATTGTCTTAAGGGAGATTTGTACCTTGAAGAAAATGGCTTCTGTAACCAAACAGCAGCCTCTTAATTGTGTCACATCATCACTTGATAATGGAGTGGTTTAAAAGTGTGACTACAGCAAACAGGAATTTCTGTTTTGCACCAGACTGCTTAGAAAGCTTTGTCTTTATGTTGAGCATCAGGACTTTTCTGTGTCACATTCTATTTCCATCTCTTATTAAGAGGAAAAATTGATTTGGTGTGCCAGGGGCTTTCCATTTGCATTTCAATTACAGATTTCAGTGGCTTCTTAGGCTTTCCAGGCTTTTAAAGGACTAATATTTCCTACAATATATTTTGAAGGAAAAAATTTAGGTGCTGAGGTGGAAAGAAGTTCATTAAAAATAAAGCTTATTACAAGGGCTGCCATCCCCACAGTCAGACTCATTGGTAATGGCTCGTATTTCCATTGTTTATTAAATAAATAAATAAAGAACTCATTACTCAGAACTGAAAAACACTATATGTGAACACATAGCTTGCATGATTTTCCATACCTTGAAGTCTTCATTTAACCCAGCTTAGCAGTGACGTAATAGAATCTGTGGGGGTTGTGTGGAAAAGGATAAAGAAGGTGATAAGGGGAATAAGAGTCCAGTTGGGAATATGGGAGTTTGAGCTCCCAGAATTTTAGAGGCTGCCAGGGAGCCAGAAAAGTTTCCTTCAAGCTCAAATTCCCAGAACCTCACCTTTGCTAAGATTGCCAGGAGCAGGGCCCCGAAACTGAGGCAGAAAACTCAATTGAATTTACAAAATTTCAGAATTAACTGTTGGTAAGGTTTTGAAAACAATTTAAAAAATATCTTCTACTCCCACTCCAACCCCTGTCTCTCTTACTTACACTGAGCACATTCTGGATAGAAGCTATGTGTGCAAATCTCACTCCAGGAGTTTTCTCTACACTTTTCTGTACAAGGGGAGGGGGCTTTACTCCCAAAGAAGAAGGTAAAGCTGCAGCTCTTTAACAGGTTTTTAAAAGTTTTTTGACAAAACTTTAAATCATATTTTACTGCTCCATCTTTGTGGGACTGAGAAGACATTTACCAATCATTTACTTCTCTCCAGAAGGGATATTTTTACCCACACTTATATTTTTGGTGCACTGTGGGGACTCCTGGCAATGCTGCCATCAGATTTCTTGATGCCACACACTTCCCCAGGCAGGTCCTTGTGGACCAGCTCTCCCCAGTCCCTCTACATCTCTTCTGGCAGAGGAAATGCAGGAAATACAGTCTCCTGTATAGCAGGAAGGGATTTCCATCCAGTTCATAATTCATCTTTCTTTTTCCATGTACTGCACATGCCCTTTCCTACTCCTGGAAAGGAAATTAAGTAATTACACCGCCTGCAAGAAGCATGCTTTATGGCTTACATTTATGATAAAATTATGGAGCTGTTGCAATGAAATATTCCATCAATACATTAAAACAAAGCAAAATCAGTGTGGCAATAAAAAACTCTTATTGTCCCTGTTTCATCCTTGGTTTTCTTTTGTTTTGTTTATTTAGTGCCTTTATTAAAATATTTCTGATATGATACTGGTTTTAATGCTCTACTGTTTTTATAATGGCATGATTTTTATTGTAACATCACCTCTAATTTAATATGTGTTTCCATTATATCTGAATTGCTACTAAAATGGAATTGTTCCTGTTATGGATGTAATACCCTTGTAGAAAGTTTTAAGAGCCACTTCTACTACATTACAAAAGAAAAGCCAGAAAATGACATGAGCAAGAGAGAAATCCTACATGTCTGAATGTGAAAATCTGGAGAAGACTAAACTGAGAGTACAGATGTCCCATAAAAAAAGGGAACACTCATCCAAAAAGCTGGGCCTAACTTTGCTGAAGTACCTTTAGCTCTAGACTTAGATATCTACTCTGAGGCAGTCATATTTAACAGTAGCTCCTGCTATCAAATGTGCCATGTTTTAGTGAAGTAATAATAATAATAAAATAAACCAATGGCCTGTAAAGTTCTACAGATCAACAGATAAGACAGATACATTTTATTTCTCATGTGACATTTTGAGGGAGGAATAAAACCCCTTATGTTCACACAGTTCTCCTTTGAATCACTGAAACATATGGTAGCAGATTTATGGCAGTTTATCAGAAGATTTGTATATACATAGATACAAACTAAATAGGCATGCAAAACTGTAGCTGGCTCTTTTGCACTCTAGCTAAAATTTATCTCGGGGTGGATCTGCAATTTCCAGAGAGTGAATTATGGTCTGAATTCTGAGTGACAGAACTCACTGCATTGGTTAGCTCCCGTATCTGAGGATAATGCATTTTAATCTCAGCATCTCTCCAGGGTGGTGCAAATTAAAAAAAAAGAAAAAGAAAAAAAAGACAACACATGCACACACACAAAACCCTCGAAGCCAGTTTGATGAATTTCTATGATCTTATCTCTGCAGAGCATTTTCTTTTAGGCAGGGTAGAGTTTTTTTGCTTCAGCGGATAATACGGGAATTCAATCATTGTTTTCCAAAGTACATATTATTTGCAATAGTGTGGTCTGGGCGATTGCCTTTCTCAAAGAGCAGGACAATATTTCAGCTAACAGGGTGGAAATCAATAGCAAAAGATTAAAGCTCAAAGGATGAGCAAGTGCACGTGAACCAAAGGAGAAAGTGACAGTGAGAGCTGCCTTTAAGTGATAGCAGGTGCTCCCATAGCCAGAGAGGAGGAGAGCGAAGAGAGACGCTTCAATTAACTCATCGCTGTGCTCCCGACAGACGCTGCTTTGTTCTTGGCTTTGAAGGATTCTTTCCTTTCTTCTGATTGGTTTGCAACTCCCTACCAATTTCTTGTTGCTACTTTATCCCGTATTCCAGTCAAGCCCTGGTCAGTCTGTTTTCCTGCTGGGTGACTTCTTTGCTAACTATATTCTGACTGAAAATCAGTTTAGCTCCCCAAGTTTCACAGAATAATTCCATGCGTTCCCCCACCACTGCCAGGCCTCGCGTGCCTGACAGCAGTGCCAAGGTGCTTTGTTGCACCCCTTGCCCCTAACGTCTTGGCTCTCCTCAGATGCTAGGGTACAATCATCAGATTATCATCATCAGTCATCATCAAATAAACAAACTGCCACCTAGAAATTATTAGGAAGAAAAGAGAACTAAATGATATGCAGCCACATGCTGAGTACTGTGTGCGTCTTGGCTCTCCTCATCTCTAAAAGGAGAGAGAAGGGCTGGAAAAAGGCAGCACAGATACCCAGATGTGTGGGGAAGGAATAGCTGCACAGACTAGGGTGCTACAGTTCAGAGAAGGTTTGGTATAGGTAGGATATAATTAGAGATTACAAAATGAGGAATGGCATGCACAGGGCAACTAGGGAGGAAATGCTCTGTGCTTCTCCCAGCTGGGGAGCTGGGGAGCAGTGGTGAGATTAACAGGTTTGAAAAAAAAAAGAAAAAAATTGATTGCCAGTGTGCATTTATGCAGAGAAACTCCTCCTTGCAAAACATTGTGGATGCTGAAATAAACTGAATTACTTTGTGCTTGCCTTCTCTAGGAGTTTGAATAGAGATAATTTTTGGGCACCTGCTGGTGCACGGGAGAATGTTAAGATGCACTGAGGTAATTACAAACCTGGGTATGGAGAGAGGGAGAGAGGGCAGAGAGGGAGAGAAGAGGGAGAAAGAGGGAAGGAAAGGGAATTTTGGCCACTGGCATGCTTTCATGGAAACACATGCGTGTCACAGTCTTGACAGCTTTACTCACTTTTGGGGCTGGGATGAGTAATCATCTTGACAACTGTGCTTGGCAAACTGAAGTAAAGAGACACCTTTGCCAGACTGTTCCTACCATGGCCTTGTCCTGCACTCCACCATCCCGGTCTCACTGAACGTCCTTCCCTGTCACGGAGTTACTGTCACTCCTAACTGTGAAAGTGAAAATATGTCAGCATTGATCCTGCACATGCTCATGACACTTCAGATTCCCAAAGACCACAGAGACTTTTAACCCTTAAAAAGAATTAAACTGCATTTGGTGCAAGTTTGGGGCCCATCTATTACCTTAGGTGTAGGCAGCTTTTCCCAGAATTTGGTCCCTCTCTGCTGTGCTAGTTGGGAGCAGAACAGGATTTCCAATATGCCCCATTTTAGTGGAGTTCAGCCAAGGTTCTGCCTGTAAGCAAGTCCCTGACTGTGATGGCATTGTCTGGAGACAATGACTGTCTGGACTGAAACTGTGGATTATTCTTTAGGATGAAAAAGAGTAAATCTTGAGTGCACGTCATACATTTGATTCAGTTGCAAAGGTTGATAATAAACATATTCTAAAATGATGATAATTTTTCTACAGTCTGGGGATTTGGGGGAAAAAAAGGGAAATATTCATGTCCAGGACATCCCCTCTGCCACTTCAGGTGGCAGGTAGGTTGCTTTGGCCCTTGCTCCAATTCCATCCGTTAATGGATAACAATTCCTGAAAGAATTTCCTTACACATCAACCTGGGTGACTGCTTTGCTTCCTGAGCCATGCAAAGCAGAGAGGTAGAAAACTCCAGGCTGGGATGTCTACCTCTGCTGAAGAAGTGTGGATAAATCCCTGAGTCTGGTGGAGAATAAACAGGGGTGAAGCAGGGGATAAGAGTTGACAGATTTTGACAGCCCTTTCCAGGCCTAAGCTCTACAAACTCAGACTACATGCAATTCCTTTAGAAATGCAGAGGTAGAAATGTTCCACATCAGGTCCAGCAGCAGAATGATGGGGTTGTCAGCGTGCTCTGAGCCTCACCTAAAACCAGAGGCAAGGCAAATATCTTGGACAAGTTGCCATTCACAGACAGAGTGGTAGAGGAGTGTAATTTTCTGCTAGGGGAAGTGACTTGAATGAATTTTTTTTCCCCAAGATAAATCCACACTTTGTCAAGGACAGCAACATAAAAAATATCCTCTTTTTCCAACCACAAGAGAGGAGCAGAAATCCACAAATGCCAGGTGGCTCAGCACCCTCTTTAACTTCTGGGTTTTTATGACCAAAACAAGATTCATGGTTTCCTATTTCCAGTTAGCTTTACTGAAGTAGAAGTGAAAGGTTGATGTTTCCAATAAATGGCACTAACACCCATTGCACATCAATGATACAGAAATGGAGGCCATGAAAAAATTTTGAAGGGCTGAAAGGAAATAAGGCTGTAGCTTAAAAAAGGGGCAAAGTGCAGCTACAGAGAGCACACAGAAATAAAAATCTGTCTCTGTTTTTCTCTGTGAATTATGAAGTGGTGCAATGATGCTACAGGAATTCTGATGTGCCTCTGGCCTTCAGGCATTTTAGTTCTATTCCTGTAGTTTTGTCTCTGTAAACTCCTGCCAGCAGGTGTGTAGGAATGTTTTGCTGACATCATGTGCAAGGAGAAAAGGGTAGGAGAGTCACACTCGCTGCCTGTTCTCCCACGTTACTGTCTCCCACCACTCCCAAAATGCAGTT
The DNA here is from genome assembly GCA_013397175.1 of Platysteira castanea. Classification (NCBI taxonomy): domain Eukaryota; kingdom Metazoa; phylum Chordata; class Aves; order Passeriformes; genus Platysteira; species Platysteira castanea. The sequence goes on from VYXC01008335.1 coordinate 60,363, forward strand.
TTCAAATTCAAAGCTGAAAATTTGTGGCTGGTGTATAATATAAAAATGCAGGGACTAAAAATAATGAAAATTCAATCAAATTATGATGGGGGGGTG
>VYXC01008335.1:60482-159473 GCA_013397175.1 Platysteira castanea
TGGGGGGGGGAAGGTTTGATTTGGTTTGGTTATTTGTTTTTTCTTTCAAAATTCTTCTAGCTGGGTTCTTTCTCTAAAATTTGCCAGGGTTGGAATCTGATTGTATTTCTCATTATGTGCAACATTCCCACCATGTCTTGTCTGACCCAATATTAATTAACTTATATTTTATGAACATAGAGTAGCATTGACTGATAAGCTCTAATAAAGGCCTCCAAGCACTAAAAGGTGGCTGAAGGGAGAAAAGACGGATAACTATTAGGGTTTGGGTTACAAAAGTACCTCCTTGGGGACTCAGAAACCATATTCTCATTTGCCTGAGAGGACAAATGCTGTTGTCACTATATTTTGGCACCTGATGTAGGTTGTTAATTTAGGTGTAGGTCTTTCTTCTGATCAGAAGTCTCCCTCATTGATGTGAGTCCTCATTTGCTTCTGGTGGTTTTGCTGGACACAGCTCCCTTTGAATGTCACAAGCCCTTGGAGTCACTGCTCCTGATACTTCACACAGGGGGAAGTTCTTGGAGAACTTCACCTCTGCTGGACATAACTATAAAATCCAGCAATTTCCACACCAACACAAACTCCTCCTTAGAAAAGAGAAAACACAACATGCAGGAGAAATGTTGCACTGTTGAGAATTTGGATATTAACCAGCCTGGAGACACAGCGAAGTTCCTGTAACTTTCAGATACCACAAGCTGCAGCACCTACCTCATATGGCAAAAATTCCACCTGCAGCATGGCTCAGGCAATTGCTCTCACCCTGTTTTCCTTCCAGCCCTGCAGTAATTTCCCCATCATAACTCAGCAGCAGCAGGTGAATTCACAGCCTTGCACTGACAACAGCCCAGAAGCAGAGACTCACATCCAGCAACCTGAAGAACAAAACATGCCACCGGTATTTATTAACATAGCCTTGTAAATCAAACCAGTCTGCCTGTCTGGTGTCTTGTCCAGAAATTATTGCCTCATTCATCTTAGCCATATTAAGCAGGCCACATTTATCAAGGTCGCATAAAGAGAGATATCTAAAGACTATTCCTGGACAATAGTTACATGCAGGTATCATGCCTACAGACACTGCCCATTTTGCAGGGATGCACAAGCTGTTTGACATTGTCGTGTTGTATAGGAAGGGAGGGAAAAGTTACTTATCTGTGTGTAAGTGTACAGGCAGGGATACAAAAAACTCAGAGCTGAAAGTCAGAAAACTTCAAAATGTAATGACACAGGCTGAAGCAGGCTAAACTCAGAGACCTTCTTATGTTTGTGTGAATATTTTGGTAAAGATTCTGTGCAACTGCATCAGGTAACAACAATATACTTTCTGTCTTCCCAGTATGTTAGTGGGAACAGGGAGCTGTACCATATATACATTGTCAGAAACACCTTTGTACTCTGCCATTCTCATTTGCTAAAGCGATCATCATCAGTGCTTTGGTTTGGGTGAACTTCCAGCAGGACAGAGGCTGCATTTCACTGGAGCCAGCTGCCAAGTGCTTTCCCATTCCTGGCTGCTTGGTGGCCAGATGCCTCAGGAGTCTTTTCATCTCCTTGAATGAAGACATGGACACATTTTTCCACTGACCACTATGCCAAAGTGAGTAGGTCCAGGGCAATTATTGGAAGCTATCTGTTCCCTTTTACCATTCAGGGGTTGTCTTCCAAATCAGATGCAAGCAAATGTTAAAGGCTCCACACTAAGTCCATGAAATGAAATTATATTTCTCTTCTTATGATTTCTATAGGGTCTAGTACACACCTGGACTCTGTCAGAGTAGTATATTATTTTTCTGGGCAGTGCACAAGCACCCAGGGAGTCCCTGCCTCTGGGAGTTCCCACACTGAGAGACAATCTTTTCTCAAAGAATTTATAGTCTAATCAGGAAAAACAGAGGAAGGTTGGGAAAATGGGGGTGGCAGCTTGCCGTGAACACATCAGTAGAGCTTCTTCACAGAGAAAGTCTGTCAAACTGTGTAAATTATTTTTTTTTATTAAAGAAAGATATGAAAATGGGTACTTTAAAAATGGATGTTTTTAAAAAATCATTGCTTTAAAAATTAATCTTTTTTATCTGCTTTACTGAAAAAAGTTATAAAAGAGGCAGTGGAATTGCCTCTGGGAAAGTTTTCCTATTCTGTTTAGACATCACCATGAAAATCACAGTATAAAACTTCTCATTCCAAGATGGTCAAACTCAAACATGTAAGAAGACATGCAAGTGAGTATTTGTGAATATAATATTTTGGAAATTTTTCCTTTTGAACTGTAGAATATTTTTACTTGTTCTTTCCCTTTTTGTACTCACTTCACTATCTGTAACCCCACTTTGACCTAGTCAGTACCTATATGTTTCAGATGACAGAATAAATGTTAAAAACCTTTACTTCTTCAGAGATAGATTTTCCATACATCACTGTCATAACCTTAAGGCCTGAGAGCCAACAAACCTCTAGAGCTTTCTGGGGACAGTTACATCGTTAGAAATCTAAACATCCCAGGTCCCCAAGACAGGTGTTTCTGGTGATGATGAGTAAACCTATTATATCTTACACCACTCCCTGCTCCATGCTCAGATAATGCTCATATGAATGGTCAAAGCAGAGCAATTTGGGGAACAAATTACAGCACAAAGGCACTGTGTTTTCTGTGTGCTGCTTTGGGATGTTCCTGTGAACTGGATTATTTCTGAAAGGAATATTCCACTTTAGCAGGAGATGTTGAGGTTTTATGATGTTTTCTGTATTAAATCAGATATTTAAATTGAATATGTGTGTGTTGCTAAGTGTAGGACAGAGGGACAATCCTAGCTTGTGAAAGCTGATATTCCCATAACAGGGGATGTAGGAGATGGAGGGTCAGTTCCTTTCTCTGAACCTGCAGAGATCCCAGTCCAGATCTCTGGCTGTGGAGCCAGCTTTGCCTGTGGATCTTGTGGTGGTTTTCTCAACCAGCAATGTCCGAGAAAGGCTAGAGAAAGACAAGAGTTGGCCCTGTAGGCCGTTTGCTGTGTTTCATCTCTTGAGTTATGGCTGCTGTGGTACCTCCATATCGCCCTGTATCACTGCGGTGAGGTACTGGGTAAAGCTTCCCAGCACACTGAAACCTGTAGGTGTACACCCACCAGGGGAATGGGGAAAAGACAAGACAAGAGAAAGCTTAGAAAAGAGGAGGAATTGATTAGGTCCTAACTGTTTATGAATATGCATACATATATAATGTATATAAACATGATATATTCATAATAATGACTAGCTGTTGCCCATGGCCACTACACACAACCAGAAGAAATGAAAAAAGGCATTGTGTTAAATGGAGGGCGGGCAAAGCACCTCAATAGGCTGCTGGGAACTGTGGAGTCTCTTTTGCAAAAGAGGTTAAAATTTGGGCAGAGCAGAAATTTTATGAAGGATTTTCAGACACTGGTGAATCTCTTTTCCACAACGGCCCACTCCAGAGGATCTCCTGAAGCTCCCTCTGACACATCATTCCTACCTCTTGACATTTTGGTTCTTTTGAAAATCTGTCATCCCAGCCAGTAGATCACTGCACTACGAAGTTCCAAATCAGTCCAGCATTTGTCCAGAACGTAGAGAGAAGATGCTAAATCCCAGCAGAGGCTGTTTGGGGCAGTGTGACACCAAACAGCTGCCTGGCTCCTGACCCTGAGCTGAACCTGCCTGGGGCTGTGCTACGGGGATGCTTCCCCGACTTGGGTGCTTCTGCGCTGCATCCACATCCCTGAGTAGTGTTACACTGCACGTAGGAGGGGAGGGAAGCAGCAAATATGTTTTCTAGTTGTGTCCACAGCAAATAAATCACCGTGTATGAATTATGGAGCTGGATGGAGTACACAGCGTGATACTGCTGTTATAAATGCTGGTGTTATTAGTTATGCCGGGATGCTGGAGGAGACAAATCAGTGTGGATGGAGTGTGGATGTGCAGCACAAAGATTAGGGATGATGGATTACTGTTGCCTGTCTCTGGGATGGCAGCACTGTCTGGGATCTGTGTGTGGTCAGGCAGCCCCACAGCCAGAGAGGCAAAACCCACTGGTGGAGCAGGGGAGATCTGGTGGCGTTATGTGGGTGATCATGTTGGGATGCACAGAAACCAGGATTCACCTTTATTTCTTATTTTCTGCTGCTTCTGAGCAACAAATGGAATTGAAAATACAGGCCTGTGCAGCAGCAGTTCTCTCAGGAGCGGCTGTGAGTTAGTGACAGGTATAAATTGTAGCCCCTGCAAGCAGTTAGGAGGCCCGTGGGAATAAGAGGTATCATAACATGAAAATGAAGGTCAGCTACAATGCCACGAGCATGGAGTGATCGCCCAGTATATTACAGGGTCTTTAAGAACTATCAGAAGTACTGAGTCTTTCGCAGCCGTTGGGGGTCAGGGGGCTGCTCAGTGATGCCCGTGAGAGCCAGGGGTGTCTGCAGGATGGGGCAGAGCCACAAGCCCCCTCCAGGGGCTGGTGTCTCTGTAGCTGTCAGGCAGGAGGTATTTGCTTTGGGCTTTTTCCACTGTAGTACAACTCTAGGGGATTTAACAAACATGGAACAGGAGAGTTGGAGGGAAATGATGAATCTCCCCCAGCAATTAAATCATAGTCTTTCAGTGACATTTCTATTTAAATTTGGTGAAAAGAAAAATTCTGTCTTTGTATTGAACCAAACACAGCTTATTTTCACTAGGTTATTTCACTAAAATATATGGGAATAAAAATATTAAACCAGAAAAAGCAATAGACCATTTACATAGATCTTATTAAAAAAAACACAGCTTGATTTTAAGCCACAGAGATACATATTTTGCTTTCTTTTTATTTATTTCTGCTCTCAAAGAAGAAAAAGACAACTCTAAGGAGCAGACTTCACCCATTTTTGCAAACCGTTCTCAGGTAAAACCTTCAGAAGTGTATGAGCGACTTAGAAAAATATTATTTTCCCTTCAGAAGAGACTTGGGTTGTTTGGCAATTACTGCCAGGCATGTAATGTGTGATAAAACTGCCTGGAAAATATTTCAGAACAAAAGCAAAACTGGATCAGGACAGAGCGAGGTCCATCAGAGACTTTTTTACTTGCTGGGACAGGGAATCCAAGGTCATTAGCATGGATCTGGAGACTGTTTGTGGACCCTGTCGTGTGCTCTTGAGCAGAGGCTGGTGGGCTCAAAGGCAGGTATGGCAGACAGCATTTGGCTCCGGGCTGTTCCTCACCTTTCACTGCCTCCAATTCCCATCTGGGCAGAGGTGGGAGGCTTGGGAGATGAGCTGCCCTGAGCCCTCACCTGCTCTTAATGGACTGCTGTCTGTGTGCCAAGGGGTGCCTTGTGCTCAGGGACAGATACCTGGCATAGTACAATTGCTAAAATGAGCTTTAGTTGCAGATGTAATGGACTATGTGGATGGAGTCCAAATGGGGAGCTGTAACAGCCACTCAGCAGTGAAATACATCCCCAAACCCCAATCTGATGTGTAAGGATGCTTCTCACAGCTGCAGATGAAGAGCCTTCTGGTAACAGCCTAAGTCTCTGGGAAATTCTGCAGGGATTTTGTGGGCTCTGATCCTTTCTGTACCCTAATTTCCATTCTCTTCACTAGGGCTCTTGTGTGGGGACAGTCTGGTTTAGTTTTCAGTCCAAACCATACAAATGGCAAATCCTCATCAGCCCCTAGCAGATGTGATGGGCTGATCATTATTGAAGATGATGTATTTGGGATTTGTAATTAAAATTAAAGCTATTTGCTATAAAACATGTAGAATTTAATTCCTTTCATTAGATATCTTAGGCTAATTGTTGTATCCAGCAGGGAGCAAATAGCATTGTAATTGCTTGATATCTCATGCTGGTTTGATTAGAAGATGATAGGAATGGGAAAAAAGAGAGATAACTAGAAGAAGAGCTTTATCTTTCTTTCTTTGACTTCTGCTTGGTGCCAAGCATTTCTAAAATAAAATTTAAATTTTCCGACTGACTTTCTTTTGCTGTCTCAGTGAGAAGGTTATTGGTCTGAGGAGTAAAAATGCTGTTTTTGTTTACTCCTGGAGAGGTATTGAGTTGAAGGATGCTGTTTTAGAAGGCACTCAGTGGTCATGCAAAGGAGTTCTCCTGATTATTCTTCCCATCCCTCTGTCAGGGAAACTGAGGAACTGAAAGGCAAAGTGACAGGTCTCGCGTCACATAACACAAGACCGAAGTCAAAGATCTTCTCATTTCTTTTAGGATATACAGTTCTGAAAATGCTCATGTGGGGTTCAGAAAGGTGGTGGTTCAGAGGGCTGTCCTTGGCTCCCTGTATGGCACAAGCCAATGAGCCACGGCTGGACACCTGTGGCTTACACTGGAGGCACCAAAGTGCTGCAGGATATTGATGGATGTGAAGGGAAGAAGTGAGGTGAGCAGACAAGACTGGCAGAATTTGACTTATTAAGGGGAATTTGAAGACTCACCACAGAGGGAAAACTTTCCATGGAAGACATAAAGCCAGGGAAGTTGCTTTTGTGTCAGACGCTCACAGGCCTTGGGAAAGTGAAAATAGCAGCCTCTACAGCTTCTTCTTTTGGACTATAATATGAGATTTTCCACATTCCCCTGGTATAATAATTGATACAATTATCAACTGGTGAGCCGCCTCTGTGCCACTCCATCCTCATCAGTGTGGGACTCGAAGCCTGGGCAGGAAACTTCAGCCTCCAGCAATGACCCTTCCATTAAAAAGCTGGCTGTGCATGGCCCTGTCACAATGCAAGAGGCAGGTCACACATCAGTCTTTTAAAGGTGTTTTTATGGTACTTGGTGCTTCAGACTCTGAGCACCTTGTAATCTTTATTAACATCCTCTTCTCAGTGTTTCTACAAGGTAAGAAAATGCCACTGCCTTGATATTTTCAGGTGAGTAAAAGAGGCTGATTCACAGCATCCTTCATTTACAGATATCTTCTGACCCTGCACCAGAACTCATGTATCCCTGCAAACATCCAAGTTTTGCACCTGGGCAGGTCATCTCAGGATCAAGGAGTTAATGAAACTCATAGCCAGGGCTGAAATCAGTGCTGTAAGAAGTCCAAAGAACTAGTAATTAACCAGAAAAAGGTCCTGGAGGCAGGATCATGGTGCATGCTTGGAGCACTCTGATTCCCAAAGCAGCCAGACTGGAGTTGCCATGCAGGGATGGGCCAATCCCCAGCTGCACCCTGTAAGTGGAGCTGTGACACAGGATGTGTGGTGGTACAGGGAGAAAGCAGGGTCTGGGAAGGGATCTCTTCTGCCCCTGACACTGTGTTAAAACTGGGCTTTGCTGATGGGCTTCAAACTTTGTGAGTGGGGAAATTTTCTTTTGTGTCTCCAAATATTTAATATTTATTTTTCTTCTGCCCTCATTTTTAGTTTACAAAGAGAATTGCCACTGGGTTTTTCCAGCCCTTTCTACGAGGTGACAATCTCTTATTAGAGGCTGTTTTCCATCTGTGCTGCCAGCTACCACTGGCTTTTCCTAATAGAGGTATGCAGGCACCTTCTGTGCCTTCTGCTTTTAACTGTTTTAAATAATCTCCCCATACACACACATTAAATAATCTTCACGTACGTGAATTTTGTCCATGGTAAATGGGGCTTTTAAGTCCAAACCCCAAACCTATAACTAGCTGCTCTGCACCAGGCTATATTAAGCCCATCTAAGCAAGACTTTTTCTAGTGAGCAGAAGGGGGAAAAGTCTCTGTGGCTGTTGTACTGTCAGCTTTCCTATCCAATTTAATTAGTTCTGTGAAGCTCCTTGACTAAATTTGCATATAATTTATTCTCCCCTCCCTTTCCTTGTTATGTGTGTTAATTATTTTCGTGCAGCACGCTCAGGGCCCGCAGATGAAGCCGGATCTGGGTGAACATCTCTGCCTGCGGCAGGCGCTCACCCCAGGGAAGCGCGGCCGTGAAGGGTACGGGAGGGGGGATTCTGGATGATAAATCCAAGCTGAGGCAAGACCGAAAGGCAGGCACGGAGCACTGGGAAACTGCTGGCAGTCTGGGTCTCCTACGAGTTTCTGCATACAAATACAGATGTTGATGGAAAGTAGCTTTATGAAACTAGATTCTGCTGCTAGCTTAAGGGTCAATCCTGCACCAGTCCCTTAGGGGTTCTAGGCTGGAGTATGCAGACAAGACTTTAAGAGAAATAAAACTGCCTTAAAGTGTTTTTGAGGGTGCCCATGGAGTGTGCCAAGGCATTGCCTGGGTGCAGCCTGTCACAGGAGGGAGCAGTGCTCTGCTGGGGACAGTGGTACCAGCTGTCCCCGCCAAAGACAGTGAGAGGGACAAAATCAGCAGCAAGTTGAAGACTGATGCTCCTGTCATAGCTGCTGGGGCTGCTGGAGCAATAACACCCCCCCCTCAAAACCCAAGGGCTGAGGTGAAACCCGCAGAAACCAGTTTTGTCTATTTGTTAGATAAAGATACATGAAGTGAAAAGCTGACCGTTTTGCACCCGTGTCTAGAAGCACAGCGGTCATCAATCAGGACTGAGTTTCCCAAGCAGTTATCTCCCTTGCAAGGTGAAGGAGTCTGCTGCTGCCTGGCCATGGGACACAGCCAGCAGTGACCACAGGCTCCAGCTCACAGGTCCTCTGGCTGCTTCTTTTGTTGTGAGAAAGTGAAAAACTAAAATCAAATTTTAAAAATCTGCCTACATACGGACAAGATAGCAGATGTTCTCCCCACACTTGATTGCAAAAGCTAGGTTTATCTCTACCTTTCCCTTTACATTTATTTATTTGCTTACAGGGACATGGAGGTATTCAGATCAGCACCCTCTTTCTCTGTGTGGTGGAGCCCTGGTTTGACGAGACAAGGAAGGAGACTGCTTACTGCTCTGCTGTGCATCCAAATGAAGATAGCAGCAATCTAGTTCTGCATGATAAGCATAAAAATTGGTCATTTTATGCTAGATCATCTCTTGTTGTGCAAGGTAAAATGGTTTCAAATCTCGGTATGCCAGAGGCAGAACCACTTAGACGCAGTCCAGAGGAATATTTCAGAATCCCCCCAAGTAATGACATTACTGATAACTACCAACTAGCAGACTAGCTTTGGCCAGTGGTTTCTACTAAATTTATCAGTGGAGAAACAGTTTGTGGGAGCTATTGCATATTGATTTCGTTATTAATCCATCTGTACAGCTATGTTCTCCCTCCGTGGTGAATGTCAGCTATGGGAATTTTCGGAGTGGAGAGAGGAAACACCACGTCTGGAAGGCACAGATTGTTGGCTAAATAAACCTTCCCCAGGAAAGCATTTGGGTAATCATAGACTCATAGAAAGGCTTAAATTGGAAGGGACCTTAAAAATCATCTAGTTCCAATCCCCAGTGGGAACAGGGGGAGAGGAAAGGGGAAATCTGCTTCCAGATACAAAGAGGGAATTTAGTTTAAATTCCTCAGCTGATGGAACAGAGATTTTTAACATATGACATGAGCAAATGATTCTTTTTTTTTGAGTGCTTTGTTTACTGCATAATTTAAAAGAATTTTTTTGTCACTCTTTGCTACATAATTGAATTTTTATAGTGCTGTTAATAAAAATGTACATCAAATGTGACAATTACTATTCTTCAATGGATTTTTATATTATTTCAGTCAGAGAGAGATATGAGAAAACATTAAGGATAACTAAAGATGTATTCTGAAATCATTTCCATTATTTAGTACTTCTTAAAATTGGTGAAATAGTTGGATGTCTTCACTACTTCTGTGAAGTAATTCTGGATTTTCAGAGTCAATATATTTTAACAATTGTAAAAGAGGGTCCAATCCTACAGTCACTTTCAGGTAAAAATCCCATTTGTTTCCATGAGAGTTTTGTCAGGTTGGGGAGACAGCTGCATCAAGATGCATAAATATATGTAAAAAAATGTCAGTTCCAGTATTTCATTTGTTTGAGTGTTGAAAACAGCATTATCCTTTCATGTCCCGTACAGTGAGGCGGTAAATCATTTTTAAAAGGTTTGGAGATAAAGAAAAATACATTTGACCCTTTGTGCTTGAATCCAGCCTTTTATTTAAGTCTTGTCTAGGTTTCTGGGGGACATGCCACAGAAAAAGCTGCAGAATTTCCTTGTGACTATGAGTGGAACAGTGCAAATCTCTACAACTTGCCTTTATATTTCATGAAGTATAAACTGATGGAGTTCAAAATACAGTTTTCTAGTCTTTGTTATTTGAGGAGAAAAAAATCGACACATTAAGCATCTGACATGAGATTTATTAGGGACGGTAGTTTCCAGCTGAAGCTTTTCTTAAAAGTATATTTGTCCTTTGAAGAAGAAATGGCATTATTTCTGGAATGGAGAAAACGATGATTTAAATATGTTTTCAGATAATGGAACCACTTTGTTAATGAACAGTAATTTTCTGACTACCTCTGGAGGAATTAAGCTCATAGATTACGTAATACATCTGTGAAAGCTTATCTGATCACCCAGTAATTGTGACCTCATTGTGAGTCGTGCAATTAAACATTAAGCTACTATTTGGCACCACAATTAATTGTGTTTTACTTTTCTAATACTCTTGTTGACAATAGGGAGCAAAATTACCCCGATGGCAGGAGAGGGGCTGGAGGAGTGGCACTGTCTGAGCACCGTCCCCACGCAGCACTGCAGGTGCCCCTCTCCAGCCTGGAGGAGATAATTAAGCAGGCAAAGAGCTAATGACAGTGGGGACTCTCACATCCAGTGTGAAGGCTTTTAGGACGGCCACCAAATCCATGTGTAATGCTGAAAGAAGCAGATGGGTTCAGCATGTGAGGGAGTAGTTTTGCAGGGCAAATTTGAGGATATGTCTTTTGGATATTTTTCTGCACCAAGTCACAGCTTTCCACATATAAATGATTATTTGGAAACAAGCAAGGCAGCAATATTTTAGAAAAATTTTTGGGGAAATTGTGACAAAAGTATAGATCTTAGTCAAGTTGAAGGTAGGTTTTGGAGACATGTTGAGAAAGGTGAGGTCAAGATGAGCAAAAAAGCAATGTATACAGGCAAAGTCAGATAACTCTTTACTTGGAAGGGTTCTTAACACTTCTGACCCTCCAATATGACAAAACCTTCAGGTGACCAAGAGCCGGGATATGCTTTCCTGGAGCCTCAGAGAAAGCAGGGATTTGGCAATTGCTCATGGGCAGGAACCTATGTGGTCACAACTTTAATTACAATGCAGGGATTCACATGTAGCTCTCCTGTAGGACAATTCATTGTAGATGTCTTTGTTGGCTCTCTGGGTTTTCTTGTCCTTCCCATTAAGGACTTGTGTTGTGCATTGCTCCTTGCCCTGGCAGTGCCATCTTGCGTGCTGCACGACGTGGCTGAGCCTGTAAGACAGCTCTGAACTGATGAAGAGCCACAGGTCCCCATGTGTTAATGTGCAAGGACCAGAATGCGCAACAGGATGGAAGAAAAGAGATTAATTTTTTGGTTCTTTCATGCTGAGGGAAGCAAGAAGCGCAAGTATCCACCGTGACTAATTTCATTAATGCAAAGTAAGGAAGTATTAAAGGCTTTTTATTGTGGTGCAGTCATTCTTTCTCAATTAAACACTTTTCCTCTTGGACCTCCTCCTTGTTGGACTCTGCCATCTTTTGGGTAGTACATCAACAGTACACTCTTTTCTGTCGTGATCTATTGTACCCGTATATCTTCAGAGTGAGCTTTCTTTCTAATGATCTATTAGTGAAATGTGTCATTTCAGTGAGGATGATGATGATGATATACTACTCCATGGATGATGCCATCCAAAGGAAAGAAAAGGTCAAACAACAAATTCAGTAGAGTTATTGGATTAAAGTCAGGCAACACATCATCTCCAAGGCTGCTTTCCTAATGCCAAAGAGGATTGCTGATACAAGCAGTGCATTCTAGGGACCATTTCTTTTATGAATGTGCCTGAACTGACCCCTGAACGTCAAGTGAAAGCAGTACTTTGTATCATCTCAATTGAGAAAATATGAAAATATTTCTGTGTTTGAGACTATGCACATGACAGGTTCAACATGAAGTCCCCAGGGACTGCGTATCTTCTGCTCTTCTGGCCATGCTTCTGCCTTCTGTGCAGAGGCACTGGAGATGGAGTTCTCCTTGCTCATCTGGCGTGTTTTACTGCTCATAAAGATGGGGTTTTTTTAGACAATCTCTTAAATGATGTGATCACAATTTTATAATACTTGCTATAGTTTGCTTTAAAAACTGTCATTCTGAAAGCAATGAGAGGCTTCATATATATAATAAACTAATATAACCTTAATCTCACATATTATGGCTGCTTGGGAAAATGAGAACAAAAAACTTCAAAAAGACTGAAATGTTCTGTGAGATGCAGATACTTACTTTAGGCATAACCTATGTATTTTATGTATTGCTTATGGAGTTTTTTGTTTGTTACTTTTTTTATAAAAGTGGAACATAAAAACTGTGTAAGCATGTGAGATTGACTGTACTGTAGAAGACCTAAAGGTTCACTTGTCCAGTGTCCTATTTCTTCTTGCTTGTGCTGTCTTATTTGTAAACACTGAATAGAGAAAGGAAAGTAAAAATTTCAAGTTTTAATTTCAGCCTACAGTCTTACCATGTTAAATGGTAGATGTTAACTACCAGTTCCATGTACAAAGTAGTCCCTTTAGATGATTGTCATTTCAGCTGCATTCAGTTATCTCAGGGCCGAAATGTTTGTGGTGTTTGTCCCCACTCGTGGTGGCTTGTTTTGGGTTTTTTGTTTGCTTTACTGGTTAACTGATATAAATATCATATCCCAGTCTAAAAAATAGACCTGGCTTTATTTAAATAAGACTGTTTTGTCTTCTGAAGTGTTCCATTTCTCACTGGGCTTCGGTGAGATTTTTCAATTTTTCAAAACTTGTCTGGTGAAACAGCATGTTTTTTTTAACAGGAATAGATAGCTGGGGGTATTTGCTGAAGATAGAAGTCGTTCTTTTAAAATAACTGATCTAAAGTGGGTGTCTTCACAAACTTTGCATGTCTTTGCCTAGGCTTGTTCTGAAGCTGCATCTGTGTGGATCCTGATCACTTGGTTCACTGCAATCATATAAGATGCTAGCAAATAAACTATTTTAGTTAGTTGAAATTACCAGTGTAGGATTATAGAATAGCACCTACAAAACTCTTACTTTATTATGATAATTTCCCTCATGAAGTCTGAAAATGCATTTTACTCACTCTGCCTCTTTCCCACAGCATTCAAAAACCCTGCTATGCTCAGGCTGAACCAAAAGTATTCACTGTACCTTAGAGTGAATTTTAAAAAAATGATATGGATTTTCTTGTCTCGTGGGTGTTATTTATTTTCTTGAAGTCCTACAACTTTGCTATGGAAGGACACTGAGAGGCACATAAATAATGTGGAGCATTGCATCCCAAAATGGCTTAATTGTTTAACGCCTACTGAAATGTAAATGAAGCTTATGAGAGCACTAAGAGATTCATCTATCCATCCAAGGTCAATATATTGAGTAAGGTGCCATTTGCTAGGGGGGGAGGGGGTCTTCCAATGAATAATCTTGATTTTTTGAAAAAGGCTTCAGGCTCGTCTCTCCTTTCAAGTCCCGATATTTGCATTTGCTGATAATGATGAATGGTTTTGTAGTGCCAAGATGTGACATTTGACTGCTTGATTTTGCCATTTCTTGTGTGAGACTGACATGCAATGCAGCTGCTCAGACAGTGGAAATGTGACCTGGCACTGGCCTTGGAAAATCAGAAAGGATGCTTTTGAAGCCAAGGGCAGTTCTGTGCTGTATGGACATTTCGAGAAGCTGAGGGTGGTTTGTGCCAGTAGCTAAACCATTAACACTCCATTTTCTATAGACCATGGCATGTACTAGCAGCTCTATCTTTACAAGGCTGTTCAGACATCTCCCAGTTGGAATCTGTGTATGGGGAGCACTGTGGAACAAATTCAAAACACAATGCATACACTTCATCTGTTTCACCAGGCTTTCTCTATTTGGCTTTGGGTTTTTCTCCCTGTTACTTTCCATCTTTAACACATAAGACAGATTATTTCTAGAGAAATTGCTCAGTGAGTTCCCTGGAAATCTTTGCACTCCCAATTCTCTGCCACCCGGCCTAAGCCTAATATAAACCCCATGGAAGTTTGGAGTTTTGCAGGCTTTCTCCACCATCTCGACAAGACTCTGATCACCACTTCCACCAACATGCATTGGAATTGCAACAACCAGGTCTCATCTGACAGGTGGTGAAATCTTTTCTAACCTTATCCTTTCTTCCCTTCTCTTTCTTTTCCCTCTACATTTTCACAAGTGCTACTTTGATGCTTTTGTATTGCTGTATTACTGTAGATAATAACAACCAAAATGGCTGCATACCTTCTTTCCCTTGCAACCAAATTGTTCTAAAATTAACCCTACATACATATAATTACAAACACTGATCATTCAGAGTTGTTTCACCCTAATCCACCCCAAGGGATATAAACAGGAACCTGGGTTACCCTCACCTTCATGGGGGAGCTCATAACAGGGAGAAGGTAGTGAAGAATTCATCCTGACTTCAGCTGGCTTCCCGAAAAATGTAACCCATTAATAGCCAGGAACATCTGTTTTGAGACCTTCAATTCTTGTCTTCTAGTCAGAGCTAGCATACAGAGCACTGAATGGGAATTATCAGAAATTCATTACAATTCAGGAATAAGAGTGTAAGACAGCAAAGTCACAGAAATTTGCCAGACACAGAATAATTCCTATAGAAGAAGCTTAGAGACTCTTTCAGCAGTTTTGCCAAATTCCATAATCTTCATGTAATTTTCTTTTGTTTCAAGAAATATGTATTCAGGAATTCTGCTGCTTGTTAATTTGAAGCTGTTTCAAACAGCTTGAACTGCTTCAGAATAAAACATCTTGGAAAGCATGATTTTTCTGGGCTATTTTAGGGCATTTAGCAAGATAGAAAAACGAAAAGTCAGAAGGTTTTCTTGTTTTTAAAAGCTTGAACAAATTTCTGGTAATGGCATGTCAAATGCAGCTTGTAAAATTACACAATTCCATTTCATGACAACATTTTCAGCCATTCCAGGCTTGATTCTAGTTAAAATAAAAGTGAGAACCAGTTTAGCCCATAGAGGTGTATCAGTTCTAAAGTCGGAGGTCACCAGATGTGTCTGTGAAGACACAATAAAGAGGCTCTCACCCCTGCCAGGTTCAGCAGAAAAGAGGGAATAATACTGTTTATTATTGACATATCTCACATTCATATCCACGTCCCAACTCCACAAGGGATTGGCGAGCATGTCACTTCCTTCTCAATCCCACTGGAGAAGAAAGGTGCTCATCAAAGTTCTCTTATCACAAAAGGAATGAAAACCAGAAAATACCGTTAAGTAAACATTGGCTATTATTTACATGAAACTACGTGAAAGAATCTGACTCCAAGGTTAAAAACAGAACACTTAACAAAAACCAGGACAACAGAGGTGTTTTTCCATGAATCACAGAGCTAGGCTGAGGAATTAAGAATCTACATGTTTGCAACAGCAAAAGCTGTTGTAAATGCAACTGCAAAGTAAGTACTGGAAATATGTGGGTGTATGGATATTTAAACAAAAGATCCTATAACACAGGCAAGATAATTCTGAGTGTGTCTGTGGTTTTCTGATGTGGATATATTACCTATTTCACTAAATGCTTTTCAGGACAGCCACCAGCCAGCCAATTAGTACATTACGAGATCCAAAGACACATCTCTGTACTATACAGTTATAAAAATTTCCTAAGAGCAAAACAAAGGCTCATACTTATCAGAGAACACTTCCAGTATAAAGAATTAATAACACCTTAGTATGAAATATTTGAAAATACATTTTTTTCTCAGTTTAACCATCTCTTAACAGTGCAACGATTCACTCTACACCGCCGGTATCTCCCCATCCCAGAGCCTGTGAGATGCAACATCAGCTCATTGCACCTGTAGCCTGATTTTTCAGTATGACAAACTTTCTCTTTAAAAATAAATTTAAAAATGAATGAAAGAAATGTCATCTTGTCGCTAATGGTATTTGCGTCATTTTGCAGCTGTGTTGACTTTGAAGTGAGCAGCCGGTGATTTTTGAGTTAGGTAGGTGAAGTGGAAAAATAATGATGGATTCAGTCATCTTTTGTCACTTTTGGGCCTGAATTTTCCTGTTGTCTGTGTGAGTGTTGGCTGTGTACTGCCTGTCGGTAGTGAAAAATAGATTCCAGTGCAAGTCCTGCTGGAAGAAAATATCTGGGCCATTTAGTTTCACATCATTTCCCCTCAATTCCCCTTTATAATGAGTGTTAATAAATAACTTGAGAAAAAGGGTTCATGATCTTTTATCACTCAAATGTGTAACAATGAAAATTAAAATGGAGGAGAAACCAATAAAAAGCCTAATACCTCATAAACATTCTTTACCCGAAACAGTGAATAATAGGAAATAGAAGCAGCTCTTAATAGGAAGATTTGGAGGTTTGAGACCAATCTTGATTAGGCTGTTTTGCCCTAATTTGTTGTACAGCTTATAACATTTCTTTCCAGGCAGAATAATATAGGTCAAGAGTTGACTTAAAAATCTTTAAGAACTGGGATGATTAGTGATTGAGCAAGAGCCATTAGCCAGTGCACAAACTCGTGCTCTTTCAGACATGAGCTTGTCTTTGGGCAAGGAGCATAAATCTAAAACTTCAAACTCCACTGTTTGCACAAAATAGATCAATACTCAGCTCTACTGAGGGATGCATCGATTTGGTCAAAAGGAAGGAGGGACTGATGGTTGCAAGCTTTTTTTTTAATCTGGTTGTCTCTAGGAAATGATGTTTATGGTATTGTGTGTACCTGCCTCCCTGATGGACTCAACTACCCAAATTCAACAAGATTTTAGACAGATTTCAGCAAGTGTGGAGGAAGTTAAAGATATTGGGATCTGACAATTTCTGGGAAAACAAGAGGTCTAGTTTGGAAAGATGAGTGAGGATGCCAGATACTACCTGCTTGCACCAGCAGAGACTTCTCTAAAGTTGGTGGGGCACATTTTCTAATTTGTCCATCCATGAATAGCTGCTCACAGCCTTTGTTTGCCTTGAGCTCAGGCCATTGCTCAGCCTAAGTTTTTATTTCATGCAGTACTAGGCAATAATGAGCATCAGAAGTTGACTGCACAGGGTTCTAACATCCTTTTTGTAATCCAGGGAGAAAACTCCCTTTTCCTGGCCTGCCTTGCTCATTTTGGTTCTAAGCAATTTAGGAAGAAATCAAAGGTTTTCAGCTACAGTATTAGGGCCAAGGAACTCTATCTTGGCTGAAGTGTCTGGGTGCCACGGAAATATGGATGATGTGTGTTCATGTCCTGTCCTGTTTCCTCACACCCATCTCTCAACAGCACCTCCAAGCAGAAAGGAAACTCTACCTCTTCACCTGATGTAATCACAGAGTAGAGGGCATTTCTCTGTTTCTGGCAAAAATGCAAGATTAAATAGGTAAATATAATTCTATCTCATCACTGTCCCAGCTTTCCCAGTGTTTTTACTTTCCAACAAGTAGATGACTTGAACCAAAGCTCCCTTTGGCAAGCAGTGACTTCCCATGACCTGTTTTTTTCCTGCAAACCATCAAACCATGAGCTTTTGGACAGAGGAAAATATATACACAGAACAAAGGAAAAGATGTAAGGAGGTGCAATTGGCTTTTTAGGACCATTTAAAGGCAGCGCCCAGGTGTAAGGAAGGTGTGGGGAGTGATAAAAGTGTAACTTTTTGTGGTTAATAGTAATCACACACAGCCTTCTTCTGCAATCTCCCTCCTGCAGTTTCTGTCATTAAATGTGAAATCAGGCAAAAAGATTTTGATGTTGCTTTTATCTGCACAGGGTAAGCTTCCCTTTCTCCATGCTGCTGTGGTGGGAAAGGCAGTGGGAAAAGAGAAGTCTCAGATCCATGCTGGAGCATCTCTCTTGCCTTGCATAGTGGGGTGGGAGGCAGGAAGATGCTCACAATTAGCAATAAGCATTATCATCAGGCAGGTGATTTATAAATATTCCATGAAACAGGGCCTTAGATTGCACAAGCAACAGCAAATATTGTAGCAGATTTATTAGTGGAGCATGAAACATTTATATTTTTCAGATGACAGGACAGATGATGACTGTGTTATGCTAGCAGGCAGGATGAACCTCATTTGAAAAGCGCCTTGTAGGTGATGGGTGGATATGACAGCAAGATGAATTAAAGTCTTTGAGCATCAAGATGGTGTGATAGACCCTGGGAATTGAAAACTAAACACCAGTGGTATCCTTCAGAAAGCTCAGCGGAGCTTTCTTTGTGTAAGTCGAGGCACAGCCTTGATAATTGTGTTGCCCCAGTGACACTGGCAGGAATTGAATTTTCCTGTCATCTTTTAGCAGGGTGGTTTACTAGAATAAATGTCTAGTGCTTCAAATTAGAGTTATAGTTAGGAAGAGATTGAGTGAAACTGTTTTTCCCCAGAGATCTGGACTTTGAAAAACAACTTTCTTGGAGGTGTTTTTAGCCAGTGACAACTTCCTTTTCATTAAATACATTACACCCCAAACATGTCAAAGAGCTGGACTGTGGTGGCTGTGTACAAAAAGCTGGTGGAGGAGGATTGCTGCATAAGATCTGACTCTGAGCTGCAGTCCAGGTAGGGCTAAATGAGTAGGTAATTAGACAATACAGAACTTAAACAGTCAGGGTCTTTGGAGTTACTGGTGTTTAATTACACCGTGCCAGTTCTCAGAAGGAAAAGAAAAGGCCATGGAGTAGAATCAAACAGGACTTTCCCCTCAGCCGTCAGATGCTCAGAGGGAGAGACTGGCATCTTTATCTCTTCTGCATTTTTTATCTGCTTCTAGATTTTGCCATTTTGAGCTGACACCTTTTGTGATATAAGAACATTCCCAGATGACAGATCTTTCTACCTTTCACTCAGTTACCACATTTAAATACATTTCCTTGAAGCAGCCCAATATGTGAATGAATTTCATGGCTCCTTTCAAATGTATATGCAGGTGGATCAAAACTGTGCTTGTGATGGCAGCTAGCCTGACTTATATCCTGGGAATGTGTCCCTGGTGAAACCTCACTCTATACATCAAGATCATCTACCTTTCACTCTCAAATACTTTGAACTCAGCCACATCCTGACAAATTGCAATGGTCTCCTTCTGACAGAGAAGGGAGTAGGTTGTGCACCTAGGTCCACTTTTTCTACTTTTTTCTCAAGCATGAAACAAGTTTTATCTTTTTTATGGTGAACTCTGCAAAATCCAAAATAAAAAAAAATTCCAAAGCTAAAATCTGGTGTCTTCCCTGTTTCTTTGTGGATATTTAACATACATATGGATATTCATATATGGGTACATAGTTGTTTAGTCAGGATTGGACTACTTTACACCAGTGTCTGATTTTGTTTCCATTTCACTGAAGAATGAATTACTTATGTAGTTATACACTACAGTTAGTCAACCCATATTTGCCTAGTTCCACTGAGACACTCATTTATCTCCCCTCTTGGAAGCCATATTCATTCATAGCCAGCTCTAAAGGGTTGTATCTTCATTTTACCAATGATCTGAGCTTCATGATGAATATTTTTATTGGGAGATTTGATGAGATTATGGGAAGTACACAGGACTTGAGCAGACTCCCTATCCTTAACCAATACTATGCAGTGGCTGCCTTGGCTGCAAGCAAGGCTCTAAGCCCTTAAGATTTAGTCTATTTCCATTTTCAGGCTTGTTGGCTCCAGCCACAAGCACTGCTGAACTAGTAGGAGAAAAAAATATGGGTAAATGTTAAGAAAAATCTGCGTTCCAGATTAAGAATGGGACTAAAATTTGCTTTCAACAAGCACATGTTTATTTAAAAAATCGATTTTCCTGCTATTGCATACTTCAGACTTTTCTAAACTGTGACCTAAAATAATTGGTTCACCACTCAGAGGTCATGAAGACAAGGCTGTCCCTTGGCACAGAGCTTCTACCTGCCATAGCTGCTGTCCTGGAACACCTTTGGCATTCTGCAGTGTCCTCCATCCAGAGTCTGTCCCCATCTTTCTGGCAGACCACTGCAAGGAGACCTGAGCAGAGCTAAAGTGTTCCCAAGGACAAACTGGGCTTTCATCTTTGCAAATACACACAGGCAATGCTTCATCTCTTTTAAGCAAATCTGGAATTTGTGGCACAGAAGAACAATATTTCTTGGGTTTTATTTTAGGTGCACTATGGCACCTGTGGCCTCACCCTGTTGTTTTGATCCTGTGCCCCCTTTCCACTCTGGATTCAAGACAGGAGGATCCCATGCTCTCATGCTTGTCCAACATTTCTTGGCCAAGCCAAAGTTTGTAGGAAGAAATGATTTCTTTTAATTTTGAGCAGTTGGGAGAATTGGAAGAAAGGCAGTGAACTTTTGGTGTTCCTTTCTCTGTGGAGTGGTCTGGCATTGTGAGTAACACTTACAGATTCATTTATGTGGTTTAATTCAACCTCCTGGACAGTGGATGTAATCCTGATTTTAGTTATTTTTTCGGGAAGATGTAAAATAATTTTTTGTGCTTTTGAGGAGTATTTAAAAAATTGGGTGAAAGGGGACTTGTGGCTGAAATGAACTTGTTGTGTTACTTGAATCTGCTAGCGCAGGATGCTCAGTGCAATCTGAATTACCTTTTGTACCTGGAACAATGCATTCCCTCTTTATTTGCTCATACCATGAAATCTGGGAGTAGAAGTTACGTGTTCGGCAACAAGTAGGTCTCACAGGAGTTTGGATATCAGAGCAGAATGGGCCTTTCATTGTGTAATGCAGAGGAAAAAGGGAATGAACCCCTGTAAAGGTGTTTTATGAAATTCTTCCCATGAATATTGCGTTATTAGAGTAGCTACTGAGTTGAAATAACATTTGAAATCCCAACAAGCCAAGAAAGATCATAAAACTGCAAGGAGCAGGCTAAACACCACACAGCACACAAACACTGTAAATTAAGACAAAGCAAATGACTGTAAGTGCCAGCAGTCCCTAAAACATTAGGGACTAATTTCTAACAAACCATTAGCTGCACAGGGAATTGTCAAACATTATTAAATATAATTTGCTGCATCTGCTTTATTATAGAATTCATTTGGCACATATGCTATTTATGTTGTACACTAATTTTTTTTGCTTTATGTAGTGTCTTTTTCTTTAAGCCTTACATGTCACCCCAGCGTAGTACAGCAAGTGAATTGGGATTTATTTCACTTCTGCTGTAGGAACTCAATTTGTGTGTTTACATTCACACTTATATGTGAACCAGTTTCCCTCCTGCCCTCGACCTCCTCCCACAAGCAGCTGCACATGAATGTTTCTGCACTACAAGCAGCAGCCAGCCCCCAGCAAGTGCTTTTCCAGCTGCCTGATGCCATGAATGCATGTGTGGAGAACATGGTTTGCAGCCTCTGCAGGAATACTGTTACCATCAATATCATTGTGCCATTAATATTTAAATGGATCTATGCTCTGAATTATATTGGGGTTTTTTTTTGAGCTAATATTCAAGGAGTAGGTGATATCCTGTAAGCATTGCTATCAACCACATCAGCCAGCCAATGCTGTAATCTTGATCAAAAATAATGATGTCATCCATAACGCTGTAAAGATTTATTAGTTGTGGCAGATCTATACATTAACAAATCACTACATGGCCCTGAATGCCAAGAAAAAAGAGCCAGTCTCATAAGGAATAGTATGACCTTTTGGGAAACCTATTAAGGAGTATTTCACACAGAAAAAATTTGCTCTGAAAGTAATCCAGATGTTTGTGTGTGTTTGTGTGTGTGCACGAGTGATGGATGGCTGTCTGTCCAACCTTGCTCTTCTCAAGTCAGGGTGGGTGATGACTGGTAAACCAGAATGAGCACAATATTTGTTTTCTGTGCAATTCCTGCTCTTGTTCTGCTGTAGCTTGAATTTGCTCCGATTGGGTTCCAACTTTTCAGCTACAAAACTTTGGGATAACTCACATTGTACTGTTTTGGGAAGATGTCCCAGTTAGGACTTTTCAGCTTAATTTGACTCCTCCTCTACAATTGTTTGTAATGTCCATTCCTATGATGGCTGTAAGGTGATGTTTCCTGACACTCATTTTGGTAACTTTTACCGGTTGGATGCACAACACATAAAATCAGAACCTTCCTTGTCATAATAAAGTTTTAAAAAAACAATTAAAATAATGAAAAATGCAGTCTTATATTATCCATTCATGTTTATCTCTTTCTCTCTGGTGGTCTGATCTCAGGGGTCCTGGTGGCAGAAGTGTCATCAATAAAGGAAAGTCTAAAATATCTGGGAACTGAGGAGTCCTGACCTTGAGGGGTACTGCTAAATTCAGGCACTTAATATTGGTGAGACAGTCCATAAATATCAGAAGATTAAGGTAAGAAGAACCTGGAGATTTTTTTTTTGTAATGTACTTTGAGGTTGTTGCATCGTCATAGTTTGTATTATCAGCACCCCAGTAGCTCTAGATACAACCTCTCTCGAGTTTGTTTCCTAGCGTGGGCAGAGCCTTAGTGCCTAGGGATTTTCTGCTCCTGTCCTCCTGCAGGAAATTCTAGTAGAGTTGTTGTACCATAGCCCGTGCCAGAGAGGAAATGAAGATTTTCCAGTCTCAATCACTCTTTCCCTTCTCCCTACAATGCTATCTCCTTCTAATTCATGTTTCAGAGACAAGCACATAACTCAGTGCTACAGGATTGGTTTTGCTTGTTTACTTACCTGTGTCCAGGAGACGGAGGATGCCTATAACCCTGAGCATTTTGGAAACTTGGCCTCTCCCTTCTTTTGTTTCCCTAAGCAATCATATTGCCTAGAATGGGAGATGATGATCTTGAGGCACAGCATCTAAGTGTGAGCAGGACACAGCTTGGATGCAGTCAGCTCCCCAGCCTCGTGTCTCCTAGACTTCCTTTTCCCAGCCCTCTCAGGGGCTGCAGGAGCAGCTGACACTGTCTATTGCTCAGGTTGCTTCTCTTCCTTCACACCTGGCCACTGTACTGCACGCCTCCACACACTCCCTTTAATAAATGTGTTTTCTCTTCATCCACACACCTCACACAGTCCCTTCAGCTTTTTCCCCCGATGGATTACTTTCTTCTACCTTAACAGTGTTGTCACATTACAGTTCATTCCAATGCCAGTGCCAAGCTGATCTTCTTATTATGCTGTTTTACCCCGTCCATCTCTGCCATTTCACTTTTGAGGCCTTTCACAAACTGTCCATATGCCCAAATGATCCCTAGACACTGGCCTTCATTGACCACTTGCCAAAGTTTCAAACAAGCTTCATACTCTTTTCCTCAGGCTTGGGATGAACTCACTGTGAATATCTACCAACATTTATCCCTTTCCCAGACCCTACATGGATCTCTGTCTGGCTAAGAGCCATCATAATCCCAACAGTGTATGACTGTGCTGGAGGAATAAGGTGGAACAGAGGGTTTATCCTTGTACTTTTCATTTTTAGTCACTAAGCTGGTGCCAGATCATGGAAATCTCAAGTTATCAGCTATCTGTTGTTGAACAACAGATTTTGTATGATCTTCGGGGAGTATCAGCCTTTGCCAAGCATTTGTGCAGACGGTGGGAAAGTAAAAAAGCTGAAGATCATCTGGTGATCTGATTTATCAAAGATTCAAAAAATTAGTTTTGACTAATTTCATACTTCAGAGAGAAGAAGAAGAAGCAACTCCTATTCACCAGTGTCCTGGTTTGTCTTTTAAAATATTGTAAAAATTTTTAGTAAAAATAAAATGCTTAGATATGTGTGAAGCATATTGAAATACTCTCCCTTCATTTTCTGAATGTGAGCTTATTAAGATCTTTGAGATTTTGATTAGGTCTTGAGCTGAGACAGAAGGTGAAGTATTTAATCCTCTGGACTCTACAGACTGGGGGATCTGTTTTCTTCCTGGGAGAAAGGTTTATTGTCAAGGTCATCACTCTCCTGATGATCTAGTGACCCAGGCTGACCATGTCCTGGACAGCTGAAAAGATACGATACGACCAGATGGACAGGCTTTCAGCCTACTCTTCTGAAACATGCAGTTTCTGGAGCTTTAATGGATAATATGTTAGGAAAACATTTTTTGCAGTGCTCATAGGTATAGAGCCCCTGCTGTTATTAGGGGAATGCATCATAAGCTGTGAATTGCATCCCTGAGGCAAAATCCAAATATTAAAATCCTCTTTTTACATATGGGAAAGTGAGAGCATATTTGTGTAAGGATATCTGGCTGCTCAGTGATGGGGCTCAGGACTGAACCTTGTCTCCTGCTCACAGTACAGGTACAGGGCTGCCTTTTCAACCTGTCTCACACACAGACAGCATCTTCTCAGGGTTGGGAATCTTAACTGATGTCACATGTAACCATTGGGAAATTTCCTACTTGGCAGTGGAACGTGAGATTACAGAGGAGTATTGAATATCTTCAGCACATTTATTAACTGTGTATTAAAATATATAAAGAGTTGGCAAACTGTATCTGCAGGTAATTCTAATTAAGAGAGGAAGATTTTGCCAGAGGCTTTAGCATCTAAAACACTGGACTATTAGGAGCAATGGTCAGGAAAATTATGAAATGAGACCAAAGCAGGAATTTGGTCCCAATATTGTGACTGTGCAGAGGCCATGCTAACTTATGCAACAGGCATAAGCTGAAACAGACTAAGTTCAGCCTGGACATGGGGATAAACCATTAGGGAGAGTGAAATACAGCAACAGGTTACCTGAGGAGGTTGTGCTGTCCCTGGAGATTTTCAGTGCATGACTAGGTAAAACCCTGAGCAACCTGGTCTCAGCTCACAGCTGCCTCAGCTGCCCCTTTATCCTATG
Organism: Platysteira castanea; assembly: GCA_013397175.1. Lineage (NCBI taxonomy): Eukaryota > Metazoa > Chordata > Aves > Passeriformes > Platysteira > Platysteira castanea. The sequence goes on from VYXC01008335.1 coordinate 85,409, forward strand.
GGAATGGGACTCACTTCAACCCAGAGGCCAGCCTGGGACACAGGAATGAGGTTTTCTTTCAGCATGAGAGTGTGCCAGGAATTCTCAGCACCCTCACAAAGAAACTATAGTTTGGACTTTGCTGATCAGCTGGTCAATATCACAAGCCAATTTTTGTTTTCCTTCCAGAGAGACTTCAGGCCAAAGAAGACCTTTGTGCTTTGCTTTGTCACTCTTTTACCCCTCCCCTTGTGAAAAATCAAGAGAGCAGGACATGAGGTGTATTCTGAATTAGAAGAAGATACTCACATAGGCCAGCATGCAACCTTGTAGATATATTCTTCTATACCAGGCTTTTGCATATTGCCTCCAAGCACTGCTCGCTCTGCCAGCAGGGCGAGGTTGGATACTGTACCAATACCCCCCACGCAGCAGCCTCTATGACTGGACCATCAAATCAGTCGGTGGCATACCACTGGTGGAAAAGTCATCAGTCTGTCTCCATAGTGACACATCTCCCACTGAGATACTCTGGGCAAGGCAGAGCTAAGAATCAAAGTTACAAAAGGTGGGGGTTTGTGCTGCAGTTGCTGTTTATGTTTGCTTTTTATGTTTGCTTTTTATGCGTTTTTGTTTTGGTGCTGGTTTGTGGTTTGGTTTTGTTTTTCTTTTTCAAACAGGTCTTGCTGTCACATATGCTTAGGTTATTATTTTCCTCCTTTGTGCACTGTTTCATACAATTCTAGAATCCTAGATGGTTTGGGTTGGAAGGGACCTTTAAGCTCACCCAGTTCCAAATTCTCAGCCATGGGGAGGGACACCTTCTACCAGATCTGGTTGCTCAAATCCCCATCCAGCCTGGTCTTGAACACTCCCAGGGATGGGGCAGCCACAGCTTCTCTGGGCAACCTGTGCCAGGGCCTCAGCACTCTCACAGCAAAGAATTTCTTCCTTATATCCAACTGAAACATCCTCTCTTTCATTTTACAGCCGTTACCCATTGTCCCTCTTGTAAAATATATCTCTGGAAACAGAAAAGGGATTAGGACCGAAAAAGAAAACCTTTAAAGCCTGGATCCAAGGTAACAAAAATGGTACTTACACTTTCCTATAATGGGTTCACTTCATGAGAAATCCCCCAGCTCCAAACTCCCAGAACATCTGTGTGTAGCCAGGGTTGAAATCCAGATCTGAATTCTCCACTCTGAGCTCACTTCTAATTATTAACAACCCTTTTCTGGATTAATAAACATGCCAGTGCAGGAATCTTGTTCCTATTTTACCTGTTTTCTGACCTGTCTGTATTAGCAAATAACCTGAAAAAAATTCTAGTTTTACGTATTGTAGTATTTGGGAGTTCTGAAAAATTGCCTGCCACTAGAGGTTATTCAAATTCTGGTCTTGATGTATTAGCCCAGACAGTTTTAAAGCCATATCTACAGTGAGTAGTTAGCCATACTGCTGAACAGACATTTTTTTAAATGAACTACAAAGAATAGTCTATTGTGGTTAGCTTATTTTATTTACAGCATTTCACATGGTGTGAACATTAAAAATTTACAGAGTAATATTGATTTGCAGCTTCATCAAACCTTTTCTACCCAAACTACAGACCCGAACTGTTTCAGGAGAGGTGCCTTATTCAAATGGTTATTTGTGTTGCTCTGAAGGCTATGCTCTGCCAGGCGGCCATAAATTCATCTCCTGGCAGAAAGTTAAAGAGGAGGCTCAGAAAGTAAATAATTGCCAGGAAGCATCAGGAAAGGAGTCTGCTAGTGGATGTGGGAGAGGAGGAGGAAACCGGTGTGGCTGGGAAGGGTTTAATAAATGAGTTTTCAGTGGGTCTCCCAGCCTGTAGGGACACAGGGTGGCACTGTTGTCAGCCGCATGGCTGGCTCCAGAGCATCACCCATTCTCAGCTGGTGAGAAAGGATTTTTGTCATCTCTGTCACTCTCACGATCAAAAAAAAAAGCTAAAAAATTTGAATAGACCAGAAAACCAAATGGTATTGGGTGATGGCACACAGTTTTTTGCAGTGACACTTCTGCCTGACAAGTGAATCACAAAACAGGAAAGAAGAAAAAACAAAACAAATCCTCTAAAAATCCAGAAAGCTACAGAAGTCTAAGTAACAAACAAAAAGCCCACAAAAGCAAAAAAGTGTGTGATGGAAATAAAGATGCCCTTCTCAACCCCATTAATGGGAACTTAATTAGGCGAAAAATTTATGAAAGACGTTGGAAATGTGATCTTTTATCCCATTAGGAGAAAACTGGGCTAGCTTCAAATATGTGGGAGAGCTGGGTGAGATTAATTTGTAAAAAGATACATCTCCATCAGGAAAGATATATTGAAAACATCTGGTGAAGTTCTTTGGCCACCAATCTGTGTGTCTTGAAAAATATATATAACCCTTTTGGACCCCTTTGTACAAAACATGTGGAATTAAACTGCATTTCATGCAGATGTTATAAACTAGGTAATTCAGCTTTCAGTCCCTCTGCTCACAAGTTTTACTGATGCTTTAAGACTCAGCTTCCGGAATTTCAAAAGAAATTGCAGTGGCAGGATGACCAGACCTCACTCGTCAAGACAAAGGACATGAAATTCCAGATATTTTGGAAGTACTAATCTAATTCTGCTGCTGCTAGCCTAACTTTATTTTTTTCCACACTGTTATAATCCAAACAATTCTAAATTATATTATTATAATTCTAAAGTAAAACTTTCAGATTTGCACCAGGGTAAGTTACAGCAGGATTGAATTAATCTGAATTTATTTATGCACATATTAACTCACCAGCATAGTAAGGGCCAGACTTACAGTTAATCCGTTTGAAAGCATCCAGAGCAGAGTAGATGAAAAAATGAAGATAGGATTTGGTAGCTCAGCCTAATAGTTCAGAAAACAGCACATTAAAAGAAAATCTGATAAGAGCAGACAAAACTTTGCTTGAAGTCTGTGGGTCAAATCCAACAAAGACCTGGATGACTGTGCAAGTTACACAGCAGCTGTGAGGAGGTGAAGAGACGTTTCTGAGTAATTTGCAGTAATCTGAATGCATGGATTTCTCACTGGAAGGACAAGTAGCAACAAGAACAGGCAAAGACAGTGTCTGATCTCTGTGGCATCAGCTCCCACTTGCATGGGCTGGCTTGGGGGGCTGCTGCTGCCCTGGGCAGGGGGGGTCACATCGTGGAGGGGCTCCGTGCTGGGGGCTGTAAGAAAGGCAACAAGCAGGAGATGATGTTAGGGCTGATTAATAATAGTCTGTTGTTCTGTTTTGAGGCCTTTGTCCACTGTCTAAAGTACTCTGTGTGTTACTCAGCAGCTTATGGTCAGATCTGAAGACACTTAGGCTCTTCAAGTAAATGTAGGTGATTGAGTCCATCAGTATAATCCATTACCTTCCCCAGCCTAATCTTTTAAGTCTCTGGTAATTTTTTTTCATTGTCAAAGTAACTCCAGCACCCGTGGTTTTGCTCTAGGGGATATATATAAGGAAGGAAAATTGTTCCTGTGGACACAGAATTGCTTTGGTCCATGAAATGGGGCATCCCAGGAAGGATTTATTATTTGTAATGGTCTTATAAGCGATAGTGAGACAAAAGCAATGTGAGATTTGAAACAACATGAGTGTTTTAAGGAGAGATATGAATGACAGGAGATAGTGAAAATACCTTCCTTCCCTTTGCTGGCATTTCAGTGTGTTCATTGAATCAAAAAACCTTTGTATTGGGGAGAAAAAAGGAGAGGAAAAGAAAGGAAAGGAAAGGAAAGGAAACAGGAAAGGACTGTCATAATCTAGGTAACTGCTGTCAAAATTAATGGCAAAGATGCTGTTCAACTTTGTTAGGCAGAATCAACCTTCCTAGTGAGAGTATGCTATGGACCTGGGGTTTGCCTGCAATCCCATTTCCAAGGGTGAAAGGTGGGGCTGCCTGATGGAAATGCAGGTCATATCACTGGGAAAATTATGCAGGAGGGATTTTCATCTCTTCCTAGTTCCAATTCTTTATCTTTTACAAAGATCTTTTTTAATGGTACAGTTTTTGCTACCTTTACATACAAACCACTAAAGGAGGGAGGGGGAGGAAGACAGTTCATTCCACAGAAGTAGGTCCACTGGAGAAGTATTTAGGTTTTATAAATAGGTCTATAAATAATACATTTCTATTTCTGCTGGTTTTATTGCTATTGATATGCAATATAGTCCTCTGGGCTTAAATCTGCAGATATTTTTATTACTAGAGGTCGTTGCCATGTTGCATTGTACAAATAGCACACTGCATTCACCTCGGCAAATGTTTATTTTTGCATGCCTCAGTGCCTGCCTTGAACCACAGTGCATTGGGTGTTATCCATCTCTTCTACCTGTCCTTAGATTTTGCTAACTGCATACTTTTATGGATCAGTTGAAAAGCCCCAATCAGTCTGTAATTTAAGATTTTATGCCTGAATGCTGGATGTCATCTTAATAAGTGTGGTGGTGTGTGTGTGTGTCAGGAGGTATAAAAGGATATCATGCTTTGTTTCTATGATGGATTTCTGTGACTATTCATGATACTGTCTGTACTTTGTTAATTGAATGAGGATTATTTTGGAATAAGGAAATCTGTAGCTGCTGAACAAGATTCAGGGAGTGCAATTAAAATGTTAACATAGATTGCTGTTAAAGATGCAATTTCCTTTTTCCTCACTGTGCACAGAAAGAGCTGAAGTGGGTGGGTGGTCAGCTGCTGGGTTTATTCTCTTCCATCTTACAGCATGGCATACCACTAGTCTGCAATAATTACCTTTTTTGAAGCTTGTTTTAATTGTGTTGTTATAGATGTCAAATCACCAAAAGAGACCCAAGGCTGCTTGTCTGCTGCTGTGTAACTACCCAGCAAAAACTTGCAGCCTCTCCTAAGATATTTGTGTGCTGGTTTCTGAATTTTGCCATGTGCTGCCTAATATATGCACAAACAGCCATGCTGCAAAATCGCTCTAAAGATACAGAGCTTGGATGGTTGTGGGGCAGCAAAATCATGCTCTGTATTCCCCCAGGTGCTGAGTCTGAACCAGGTGGAAGCTGGGGTACAAACCTGTGCATTGAACATCCAAAGCGATTGTGACATCGCGAAGCGGAGAGCAAGGCTGTGGCTGAGTCCAGATCTTCCAAATCTATCCAGTGCCTGTGTCTGGAGGGTGATGGAAACCAAGGAGATGTGCCAAGGCAGGCCTTAAAGCTCTGAGACTGCACTACCACTTCCAAGCAGGGTCTAATGAAACGAAAAGTGCTTCCCTTCTCCCTCGTCATCACCTCTGTCACATCATCCTGCAGAGATCAATCCCTCACTCACAGAAAGGCTTTTTCCTAAAATATATTAACCTCATCTCACTCTCATGTCAGTACTCTAATTGAGACTTAATGTATTTACCTCTGCTTTTGTCACCCTCCCTCCCGCTCCCCTTTTATTGGTACCGTGTTGGATTAGCATCCGTAAACTTCTGCCCCTTCCTGCACATGTCAGATGGGCAGAGTGCTGTCAGTGAAGACCTATCATTTAACCACTGGTGTTCGGGATCATTAACACAGTGTCACAGTTTCACCCTCCATCCCGGTGCTTTCCCTTAAGTAGATTTCCCTGCATAAGTCTCATTTTCAAAATGATGGCGTAAGTGCACATGTTAATTGCAAGATTTAATTATATAGCGGTGAAGTTGTGAAATTTTCCTCCTAATTAACAAGGGGAAACTTGGCGCGGGAGAAAGGGTATAATGGGGAAACGCCTTTTGCATTTCATCATTACCAATTGCTGCGCATGGCTGTCGCAGTGCTGCGTGCCCCAGATCATTGGCTTCCCTGGGAGAGGATGGATCAGGTGCTGGTGAAGGCCAAGTGGTCCACAGACAGGCACCTGCAAGGAAAAGAAGTGCTGTTGGAGCTGGAGGTGAGAAGAGCTTTGGCACTGCAAAAGAAAAATATCCAGAGAGTTTCAGGGAGCTGCTTCTTGTAGGCAGGTCGACCTGAAGCAAGCAGGGTGAGGCCAAATCCATTTTACACTGAGGTTTGTTTCCAAATTGGTATCTAGAGATTTGATTCAGATTCATGTCCCGGCTTCAGGAACTACATCCCAGCATTAGATGGGAATTAGAGACTCAGACAAAAAGATGCTGTTTCCATATGATGAGAATCTGTTTTAATTTCCACAGGTCTGCCTGCCTCCTAATGTGCTTTTCCAAGGTGGGACAACCTGTTTACTGTCTTTTTTTTTTCCTTTTCTCTTTACTTGTTCCAGTAGCCAGTTGAAATATTTACCAGTTCTGTTATTTCTCCTTTCTCTTTCCTTTCCCTGGGGCAGACTCTCAGAGAAGCTGTTCTGGCTGGGAGAATGAACAGAGCCAGTATCAGTCTCAGTGAATGGAAATGAAATAATATGAAGCTTCTTTTGGCTAAGGCTCTCTCACAAGCCTATCCCAATTGAGCTGAAGGGGTACAAAGGGCACAGTTCATATCAAGACCAACTCCCCCCTTTGCCTATTGCTTGTTCTCCCTTCCTTTAACCTTTATCATTGCATTATGTCATGGGTTCTTATTTCCTTTATGGCCCGTGGTGCTGAATGGCTGATGTCCTCAGGCTTTTGGAGCACTCATGTCTTCCTGGCAGCCTTGGCTCCTTGTGCCTGTCACTCCTCCCAGGGCTCCCATATCCCATGTGTCAGTAGAAGAGTCCTCTAGGGCCTGGCAATCACCTTTTGGAGAAGGAAGAGTGCCACTGGGACTTCCTGGGAGACCAGGTAGCAGGAGTGCTGTGGCAACAGTCTACAGCTCCTTCTTTTGCAGAAGCTCAGTGTGATGGAATTCATCTTGTGTAATCTTGGAGACCCCATACAAATAGAAATTGCCATGATTCAGGATTTCCAGATAACTGGTTCGAACACGACCAAAAACTCACTTTTCCAAAAAATAAAAATATTTTATTCTTGTTTTGTATTTCTTTTGAATCAGAAATTGCATTGTAATCCAAAATGCAACATTATTCCTAAAACTAGCATTTGAATCTTCGATTTTGACATGATCTAAAAAGTTTGGATTTTTTCCTCTGACCTTTTGATAAATTAAATGCACTCCCAGGGAGTCCTGAGAGCAGCAGTGCATTCTTTTCATTCATCATGCAGTCACCTTATCTGACATGAGAATTTCACATGCTTTTTCTTTAAGGCACACTGCTCAGATACATAATTCTATACTCTCAGACTTCAGATAATGAATAATCATTTTCACAGATCAACCTAATTAGGTAGCTGAGAGCATTGCCTACAACAGAGTGAAAAAGTGTATATATTCACAGGCAGACAACTGTTCATTAGGGGCCTGACCTTGGAGCCATTATTCATGTTGAGTGCTACTCACTTATAGGAGATACTCCTATTGTCTTCAGCACACATATTACTACATAAAATATCATCTGCCAATGTTATGACTTCCTTAACATCCCAATATTTTCTACCTACAATGACACTTGGTGTAAATTATGCAAGCAAATTTTTGACGAGAAGGCAGCACTGGCAGCAGTGCTGTGCATTTCATCGCATCCATAAGAAAAATCCCTCCTGACGCAGCAAGCCAGTTCCCACCCTGGAGCTGAGATAATCATAGCTGGCCTTGAGTATTCTCCCAGTCTGTTGCTGTGTGATTTAAAGTTTGTTTACTTTAACCCTCTTGAGGAAACCTGTCTGACCTTGCGCTGCAGAAGGAAATGGCCCCGACCACACTTCAGCTGCCGGGGCAGGTACCAGCAGCTGGGGGCCCGTTAACATATTAAAATGCACTAATGCAATTGCAAGCAGTTGTTTCACCAGTCCCTCAGGAATTAATGGATTTGAATTGCAGATTCTTGTTTTCTTCTCCGGGACTCTCTGTTTTTCTGTCTGTTTTTCCTCCTCTCGTCCAGCAGGTGTAAGTCTCTCTCTGACCCAGCCTGGTCAGTCTGAGTGCTGTGTGTGTCCTGCACACTGGCCAAATGCCACACAACCATGTGTACATACAAACCTCTGGAAAGGGACGACTGGGAGCAAGCTGGGGCTGCCAGGTCAGTTCATGCCCTCATTTGTGCCCTTTCCTGTGGGGATTCATAGGGAGTGGGCTGCATTATTGGGTCAGCTCCCTTCTCGCTGTGCTGGTGGTTAGTCACTCTTCTGTTGCAGCAGAGAACAAACAAAAGCTGTTCATCATCAGACACCCATGTAACAGATCATCAAATCATTTTTCTATTTCCCTGTGAATCCTTCCAGTGGTGGAAGGAGCGCTGGAGGCTCCTTTCTCAGAGAGCATCCCAAGGCGAGGGGTCAGTCTAACATGGAAGCAGTTGTGTTTCGGGACAGATAATCCCTTTGAAGGCTTGGGATATCCAGGTTTTCTCCTCATTTTGTCACAGGAAATGTGGCATGATCAATCCCCTCCCCTCTGATGGGATAGAGAGGACAATCAAAAAAAAGGTAAAAATATGGGCTGAGATACATAAGAAAGATTTAAAAATTGAAATAAAGTAAAATACAATCATCACCATCAGCAGCAGCATGGTAATGAAAAGGTGAGAGTAATAGAACCCAAAAGAAACAAGTGAGGAACAATACAATTGTGATGCTCATCCTCCCCTGGCCAAAACCCAGCTCATCCCTGAGCAGCGTTTTCCCCCTCTTCCAGCTAACTCCCCCCAGTTTACACACTGGACATGATGTTCTGTGATATGGAATTCCCCTTCGGCTGGTTCAGGTCAGCTGTCCCAGCTGTGCTCTTTCCCAGTTTTTTGTGCAGCTCCTCACTGACAGGGCATGAAACATTGAAAATTCCTTGACTTAAGATAGTCACTACTTAGCAAAAAATAAAACATCAGTGTCTTATCAACATTGTTCTCATACTAAACCTAAAGCACAGTTACTAAGAAGAAAACTGACCCTATCCCAGCTAAAACGAGGACGCCTTTTAAAATAAGCCCATGCTACCTCGAGTGCCACTCTGCCTCCAAGCCCATCCACTGCTGGCACAGCCAGTCCCCTGCCTTGCCTTGCTCTGCAAACACTGTTGTGCCACAGACAGTAATAACCAGGCAGCCCCTGTATTTGTTTAATGCTTTGCTGTGTGACAGCTTTTCGATATAGGTAAGCTCTGTGGAAGAAGCAGAGGTAATGAGCTTGTGTATTGGCTTAATATATCAGGCAAGAACATTCGTAAGTACAAGGCACCTTCTAACCACTGTGAGCAATTTGTGAGCGGTGAAGATGCTATCTGCTGCCAGCAAAGTGGGCCGTGTTTTAGTATGTGAGGCATGTGTTGCTGTCAGGTTTTGTCAAAGAAAGGATGGCTTATCTTATCTTGTGATCAGGCAGCTCTGAATAAAACCATGGCACGGAGTGGTGACATTGACATGGGGAGGTGAGCTGCAGAGACGGCCTTTACAGGCAGAGCAGGTGCAGGGATTTTGTGCCCAGCAGATAATTTCCCCTCTCTTTTTTCTCCAGTGAGGAGCTGCCCAAAGAAATATATTAAAACTGGTCTTTTTCTTCAGCTCTATGGTCATGTACAAGATCTGGTGCACAGCCATTGAGTGCGCATATAGGTCCAGGGTGACCAGGCAGCAGGCAACAGGCCTTGTGGCCAAAGAGAGGTAACACTGGACCAGCTCCCAGGTCCCAGTGAAGCTCTCACCAGCTACTGATATCATTCAGGTTTCTGCTGTGTCTGATGAGAGCAAGAGCAGAAACATATTCCCACAGTCCAGGAATTATACTGGAAAGGCTTTCAAGCCCATCAATATCCATGTTACTGCTAGAAGCTTGGGCTTGAATATTCCTCTCCTTGCTTTTGCCAAAATCACTCCATGTACACCAGAATTCTAAACTCTATTTTGTGGGGAATCAGGTGTAATGTTTGGGCCTGATGATTGTAGAAGATGATCTGACTACACTGGAAGTGATCAGGAGATCAATAAAGTATCGATAAGCTGTTAAAATACATCTGATGTGGATGGTTCAGGCATCTATTCAGATATTCACTGAGGCAGTGGAAATCTGTGTTTTATTTGACAGCATCAGGCTATCAAGTGCAGCCTATCCTGGCCAGGATCCTACTGCTGTCCCACTCTCTGGAGTCAAGCAGATCGTGAGTAATGTGATACTCTCAGTATCTTCTCTCTTGTAATTCTTATCTCTTTTACAGGATTTCTCCTCTCCAAAACACAGGTTTGTCTGAACCTTACCCCAGGATAAGACCTCGATATCTGCCTTGGGGACAAAGACTCAAGGGCAGCCCAGCACTGCTCCTTTCCCAGCCAGCTGCCCTTCTCTGCCATGCAGCTTCTGCTGCACCCATCACTGGGGCTAAGCTCTTAGCAGCTTTCAGATGCTCCTTTCTCATGTTGAGAGTGAGACAGAAAGTGATTGCGAGAATTATCTCAGCCCCATTCATCTGAGAAGGGCTCTCTGTCAGGGTTGTGATTTTCCTGATTCCTTTTCCATAGCGCTGGCAGTGATACAAAAGTGAAAAACCACAGACAAGCTCTGACTCAAAAAAGAGCTGTTGCTGTACAGCAGCCCTGTGATGACTTACTGCCAACAGACATGTGAGTTTACTATAGATCTACTTTAGGTCATAAGTGCAAAAACATATCTCGTTAATATTTAAAGATGCTTAGCACAAAAGCATGCATAATTAAACAGCACATCAGAGCTGATAATTCCAAATAATCTGTCTTCTGAAAAGGGATTTTTGTAATTTGTTAACTGGTTTGAAATCCACAGCTTAGCAGCAGGAGTATGTTTGCATTACAAAATGAGTAATTTTAAATGTTGGGCTGTGTCCATTCTCCCTGAGAAGAAAAAGACATAGCATGAAAGAGGATTTTTAAACAGGCATGTAAGCGTGGATTCAGCATTGCCCAAAGCTCTCTGTCTGCCTGAGATACACGTCTCATTTTTTGAAAGCAAAACTGTATTCCTACTAGGTGTAGCATTGCTTGCTCTCCCAGGATATTTTCATGTTCCACCAGGAGCTCATTGATATTAACCATGTCTTTCTCCAGATAACTCAGTAGTGAAGGAATGCCTATAATAAGAATGATCTATTAGTTAGTAAAACAAGTGACATACAGGACAAATATGAAAATATTAATGGTGTTAGATACAAAATACAATATACTGTGAGCTTTTCATCATATCTAAAAGACTATCTGAGCACATTTTCTGCCTGGATGCTAAAAATCTATGAGGAAAGAAAATGTGCTTATGATTCTTTGCAAATCATACTTTTCAGAAGGGCCAAAATACAAATTGATGTGTGATCACAGCTATACTTTAATGTAAGATCAAAAAAATGTCAGGTGTTAAGGGGACATGCAGATCATTGATCACACAGGAGGTTTATTTACAAGGCAAATTGAAAAAAAACTATTTTATAGGTTTCACTAAAGTTATTTCCAGAAGTTACTGACATTGTCAGAGTCTTGTTTACATGTGACAGTGCTGGGACAGCCAGTCCCAGAAGGCACAGCTCTGCTGTGGTGAGGCTGCATTAGATGTTATTAACTCAGGAGCTTTGGTTTAACTCCCTGCCACAGATGCATTTTCTCTCTAGGCTAGTTGTGGGGAGGCCAGGGAGGCTCATTGGGAACTGTCACATATAAGTGTCCTACTCAGTGCTGTGGTTTGTGTACCTGTCCAGCACTTCATTGTCCTTAGAAGTCGAAATAAAGACTAAACTGTATGTGCTGGGATCTGCTCTGAGGTGGCCAACACCAGTAATGGAGAGAGAGGAAGGAGACAGTAGGAGTTTGCTCTCATAACTGGAGAATGCAGTCCAGAGAAGAGTATTCATGTGGTATTTCCCAGAAGTGGTGACATCCAGAGTGGATTTACAATCAACGCAGGTATCTAAATTCATTTGGCCACAAGTGAGTGTCTGTCAGGGCTGCTGTACCCAGATTTAGCAGGCAGTCAGGGAAGAGACATGAGCAGCCACATCACAGCTGTCTGTGAGGGCTGACTGGTGTCACACCTTACTCTCCTTTGGCTGTACTGGGAGCCCTCAGTAGGAAGATAATCCTACTTAGGTCATAATTTTCTTGAACTTAAATGTTCTGGTTATCTACCTGAATATAGCCCAGAGAGACATTAAGGCCAACTCATGAAAATAAAAAAAGAGGGCAATTTGCCTGTCTGACTTGGCTCCTTTGGAACCAGAAGAGGAGTAGATCAAGGCAGCTGGTGCTGAGGCCAGTGTACTTGTGCTGTATTTGTCCCACGGGGTTTATTTTGTGCTAGATTTTGTCTGATTCTCAGTGGCTCAACATCCTCACCAGACCTGGGACACCAGGCCACCCAAAAGACTGCGTACTGGTGCAAGCCAAGATACCCCCATCATGGAGCACATCAGTAGCACACACAAGAGGCAGCTTTCCTCCAGAAAGGATCTAATGTGAATGAATCAAAACTGCTCTGTGAGCTGAATCAGCATGGAGTACACAGGGCCAAACAGGAGATTCATTTCAAAACAACACACTGCTTGGAGCTCATCACAGGTGCAGACGCAGACTGGTGCCTCACCTTCAGAATCTGGGCACAAGGAACTGAGTATGGATGGTGATGAAGCCCATGTGACTCAATGTGCAACTTCTGACTCTGCCACAAAACTGCAGTGGTCACAAATGTACACCATCCAAAGTTTAACTTGTGAAGAATGTGCATTTTGTAGATTGGCTGTGAGGAAGAGGCAAGGTTTTCCCATCCAGCCACTGTAATTTATTTTTCCTCTAATTCCCTGTCTCTTGTCTCTCTAAGATGGGTGCTCTGGGAAGCCAATGTCTAGTTTGACTGCTAATAATAAGACCTTTCAGATTGGCCACAGGGGGATACTCAGGGGCTGCATAATGTGGCATGTACCTGTACTCTCAGAGCTGCTGATGATATTCTTCCACTAGCAAGTCACAGAGTGTTGATGATGGAGGAGGATCCAGGGATCTGCAGCCCGGCAGACTGACCTTAGTGCCTGGCAAGGTCATGGAGCAGATCATCTTGAGTGCGATCGCATGACGTCCACAGGACAACCACGGGATAGGGCCCAGCAGCACGGGTTTAGGAAAGGCGGGTGTTGCCTGACCAACCGGACCTTTTATGACCAGGTGACCCACCTTGTGGATGAGGGGAAGGCTCAGGTTGTGTCTACCTGGACTTTAGCAAAGCCTTTGACACCGTCTCCCGCAGCATTCTCCTGGAGAAGCTGCAGCCCACAGCTCGGGCAGGTTCACTCTTGGCTGGGTTCAGAACTGGCCGCATGGCCGGGCCCGGAGTGGTCAAAGGTGCCGCATCCAGCGCTGATCACCAGTGGTGTCCCCCAGGGATCTGTGTGTCCCAGTCCTGTTCAACGTCTTTATTGATGACCTGGATGAGGGGACTGAGTCCACCATTAGCAAATTCACGCACTACCCCAGGCTGGGCAGGAGGGTAGGGGGGCAGGAAGGCTCTGCAGGGGGATCTGGACAGATCGTACGTACAACATGTCTTCTAACCCAGATGGTGCTTTCAGCCCACTGTCAAAATTTACCTCCAGTGGTGCACTGAGCTCCAGCTCTAAGATTGCAAAAAATCTCACTCTGGGCTGCTATTACCCTCTCCTCCTCAGTGAAATGTGCTGCATGATTTACTTAACAAAGCACCAAGAGAAAATACTACAGGTTGGAATGAGTTTTATTCCAGAGTTTACCTATCTAAAATGATTAATGCATGCTTAATAACTTCAAAGATTTCCCATCTCTTCAGAAGGAGGGGGTTTCTTCAAAGCTTTCAGACAGTCTCCCTTTCGAGTTGATGAAGGCATGGTCCCAGTGGAGATTTTACGTTGCCAGTATGTACCCCTTCAAAGATTTCACTGTTGGCATGCTGTATTTGAAGATTTCCTGCCCTTTGTTACCCATTCATTTCATTTTACCAAAAAAAAAAAAAGTATATTAAAAATAATTCATATCTTTGGGGTCTCCTTCAAAGAAATTTCACATCACACCCCTGAACCCTGGAGAAGAACAGCACATACCACATTTCGGGGTTTGCTGTAGTGTAATTAGCATCTCTGAGAAAAACAACTGCCCTTTAGTAGAAGATTTGTTTTTCTTACTGGGAATTGTCTTTGATGTGCTTTGATTCAATTGCCAGATCTTTTTTTCAGATTAAATGCTGAACAATAATTCCTCAGCAAGTTCATCATTCAGCTGGAAGTTTTTTGGATCAAGGAGACACCCACTCATAAGAGTAGAAGGAATTAAAGGTGCTTGCAAGAATATCAGAGAAAAAATCTAGGATTTTTAGAAACAAAAGGAAATGCTCATCAGATGGAGATGCTGAACAGTGACTAACTTGTTGACCAGTTGTTTGTGGAAAAAGATGTACAATAATATATTAACTCTGGGAGAGCATATTTTAAAAGTTTGCAAGGACTGCAAAATTTATAGCTGCTTCACTTCCACTACTCAGTTCTATCAATATAGTTTAAAGTAACCTGAGAAAGATATAATTCTTCTAATGGTTTAATCAATTTACGAACACTGCTTTTACTCCTATTTTCCCCTGTGTAATAAATTGTTAATTAATGTTAGTCAGAAACACATGAAAAAAAAAGTGCCCGCCTCTATAGGCTACTGAGAAAAAGAGGTAATTTTTGAAAATGTACATAGTCTGTGCAAAGAGGTAGAGTTGAGACTCTGGAGCATGATCAGAGTTTTACATCCCATATAAACAGTAGTGCTGTGTTGTTTTGAATGCCTTTTCTTTCTAGTTGTTCTTTGTGTTGCCCAGTGAATGCATCCATCAGCTCTTCATGGCTCAGTAATTCATGAAATTCTTTTTCCATTAAAAATAAATACTGCATTTTATATCCTTGAGATGGACCCCATATTTGATTGTCTTTTCCATGGCTGTGTATATTGAAAACTATAAAATTATAATACAACTATTAATCCCCTGTATCTGCTTGTACCTAATTTTTATTAAAAATGTATTGTGCTCCAGCTGGCTCATAAATTACAATGCGGTAAAAAGGCTCCAGTTGGATTACTTCTGAAGGAGAACATATTGAAATAAAGAAAGGCTTACTGATTAATATTTTGACTTTATATACAGTGCTACTAAGGTAGCAGCTTGATTACCATAGAAAAGAATTTGTAGTTAACTATATTGCAGATCTGGTGAACGTAACAATGTGAAACTTGAGGAAAGTGGCATTTACCAAAGAAAACATATTATCATCACTGATCAAATCTTTCAAGTCATCTTCTTTTATGAATGACATAAAGAAACTTACTTTGTTTCAGCAGTAAATTAATGCATTTATAGGAATGTGGCAGAATCCGGAATCGCATACCATCTGTTCTCTGTCTCTCGATTGCTACCACTGATTGGTTTTGATGGCCTCTCTAAACAAGGCCCAGAAATAGCTGAAATAGCTTTGTCTTTAGTTTTAATACCACGAGAAGCAAAACTGCTTAATTATGTCTCATTTGGGAAGTAATGGGAAAGGAGAAATGAGAATATTTGGCTTAGAAGCAACTAGGGGCCTCCTTTCCCATTTTGTGGGCTTAACAGTCAGCACAATTTTGGGAGTAAAATTTGTAGATTAAAAAACACACCATGGAACTCAGTGAGTGAACTGAGAACTTTCAGCTGAAAGCTTAATTATTCCAATTCTCACTTGCTGCCTAAGCCCAAAAACACGAGTTAAACTCATCGAGTACATTCAGTCCTTAAACTGGAGGCTGTGACTGCTCATAGGTGAAGGAGGTCACTGGAAAAATGAGTTTCTTTTTATAGGTAAATGGGGACACAGGCACTTGGACTATGTGCACTTGGACATAGACCCCATAAAGCTTCATAGTTCTGTTTTCCATCCTGAAACATTTGATTTCAAACTTTTAGTTTATATTAAAAACCCCCCAAACTTGGTTTCCCAAACAGTCCTTTGCTTTTTTTTTGTCTATCTGTCTCACATCTCATTCTTTCTCACACATGCACACCAGGCTATGCTCCACTTTCATCAATAAGACAGCAGAGAAGGTGAATTTTCTCTTACATTTGTGAGTTAAATGAGAATAAACCCCCATTATTATCTTAGTTTGTCCCTGAAGTTTTGCCAATAATAATGTTGGCTTTATTAGCTGTGTAGGATGGAAGATGCTGTCATGGTGTCAGACCACATACCATGAGGCAGGACTGCAGATGTTCTGAATTTTACAGTTTTTTGTCTTGTCCTTTTTGGTCAGCCAAAGACCCATGAGAACACCATCAAGCAATGAAAAAAAAATGGAGTATTGGAAACAGCAGTGGCAGCTGCATAACCTAGAAAGAAAAGATTATTTAGTGTCTGCCTTCCACAATGTTTTGGGCCAGCCAAACAAGGAGATTTACATACGCTCTCTAAAGATGTCAGTGTAAGAACTTAAGCATTATCTTTGATGTATCATAATGCTGACTGGCAGGATATACACATGATAACACTACTTTAGAGTGGTATTCTTTTTGATCACAGGTATTTACAGCCAGATGTAAAGCCCAATTCTTTCTCTTCTTTACCTGATAACAAAGAAATAGCACACAGGATTTAATACAGCGTGAATACTGAGTAGTGAAACAAATAAAAATAACCAGAAGTATTTTAATGCCTTGCAGTATTCCTGACCTTTCTGCCCCCTTGGATAGGCAGGCTCCCAAGGCTGACCTGTATGTGTGGCACCTGAATGAAACACCCAACACAGAATATGACCTCGCATCACATCTGAGCTGGAAAAAGCAGTTTATTTGCATCTGTATCCTCTATTTTTTTACTCATTATGTTCTATTTTTATGAGCAAATCCTTGGCAGTTTCTGTCCTTGATTACTATGCATGTCTGAACAATACCTGACTATGGCATCTTTGCTCACGTCTGCTCACAGCTCTTTCTGGTCCTGGGACCATGGAAAATGGAGAACAAACAGACATGCATCAATTAATATGAGAGCCTGCCACTGCAGCAAATCCAGCTGAGTGAGGCTATTTGAGGAAAACATTAAGAAAACAATTCCAGTGATTAGAACACTTAGTTTTTGATTCCTTTCAGAATTTTCACTACAATGCCTCCCTTCTGTCTGTACATTGGTTTTTTTCTCTGCCCAAAAGTGAAACACGAGGCATTGAGACCACAACTCCTGTGAGAAAAGAGAGTTACAAGTACAGGCTGAAATTTCTTGTATACCTAAGGAATAGAGTGGGAAAGATATCCCATAATAAGAGGGTACATCTTGGGGTTTAAATTCTCTTGGAGTTTAAAATTCACATTAAGTTTAAATTTTAATTTTTAAATTTAGTTTTCTTGAAATTGGGAATTTGCTCCAGTGAACAAAAAGGGGTCTAATTTCAGCTTAATATGTATCACTGGGGATTTCTGAATGACTACTGAGAAAACTATTTCACCAAAATTGTGGGAAAGATAATGACATAGTCAACTGAGGAAATTCCCAACCAAGATTTCTGGGGGTGCCCATGTTCATTATTTATTGTATATTATTTATTATTGTCAGTGCTTTCTAGTGTTCTCTCATCTTCATAAATCAGCAAAGGCATGGCACAGATGTGGGGTTTGGGATTCTTACACCTCTTTACCAATTTATACTTCCTGGACACAGCCAAATTGTCTGTGTCAATTCCCACGTGCTGTACAATGACACCAGGACACCGCCCTGGGGGGCTGAACTCTACTAAAGAAACACCAAGAGAAATTTCTTCAGCATTTCTTAACTCATTCAGCAGCAACATCCTGTAGGCAGGTAAGGGGCCTACAGTTTTCTGTTGCTGGGATTTGAGGCAGTTTGATGTACCCAGCTGAATAATCAGCACTGTCCTGACTTGTGGGTACGCTTTTTTCTTCTCCCCAGAACAGTTCCTCCTTTTACAGCAGCCAGAATTTAAAGCCAGAAGTTCCCTGTATTCGATGTTTTACAACATATCCAAGCTCACAAATGTATAATGAAACATGGCACCTGTGGAATTTGTAGCAGTATTAAAAAGGGTGAAATATTAAATAGAGGAAAGAAATAAGTAGCTTTGTGCATTCATTATTGTTTTACTTAAAAAACATCCTAGGAGACTTCAAGCATGGAATTCTGGATCTGTGCGGATGAACAGTCCCTGAGGATAGTGGTTGGGTGATTCCTAAATATACACGGGTGTCCCTCTAGCCTTGCAATCAGCTCTTCTGTTGATTCACAAACTGTGTGCTGTTGGGATGGGCCGGGCTCGCTCTGAAGGAGCCCTTTGCTGTGTGATCTGTAGTTAATGGGTCTCTAGGAGATTTTGGGGCTCTACCTTTTATCTCGTTATTGTGCTTTGAAGGTGCAGAAAGGCTCAGCACACTCAGATGCACCTCAGAGCTTCCTCAAAACACCTTGGGCTCTGTCCTACACACCTCGATTGATGGAGCCATTAAGACCTGAATGGACAGACAGTAACGATTCCATTCGGACCGATCCAATTTCAATGACATTGTCTCATACAATTCCATTAACATTGGAGCTGTTACAACCTCGGTGACAGATTATTATTTCTTTTAAAAAAGGAAAAGGAAATTAACGGAATATATTGAATTGTGCTGAATTGAGACAATAAATAATGGAATGTACCAGACACTAACCTCTCCCTTCTGTAATTCCAGGAGGGAAAATAGACATATTTACCACAAAGTTGATGACATATGTAGCACTTACGTTAAAATATGTGGCAAATCCTTATAATATATGGGTAGAATTATAAAACTGGCTAGGTCTCATATTGACTGCAATTTAATTTCAGGTGTAGAATTAGACAGAAAGTATTTGTCTATATCTATGTAACAATGCTCATTGCTGCAGTCACCGAGCAAAACACACTGCTGAGTCCTCTATAATGGAAGAAACAAATTTAAATAACTAAATTTTTCAGAAGACATACAGGACCAGTGGCAAAATGAAGTGGGACTCCTACATGAATATTTGTGTGGACAGATGAAGGGCTGCCTGAGGGCATAACCTGAGCAGCTCTATTCCCCGAATGGAACACACCATACTAGAAAATCTTATAGGAAAATCTTTTTCTTTTGTCCAAAAAGATCTGTTTTGAGTAAGTTTTTTATTATAAATCACAATCTCTGACAGATCTACACCCCTGATTCATCTGATCCTGATGGGAATCTGCATAGCTCCATTGCTATTATGCAGGACTGTCTGTGCTTATTTGTGCCATTTGTGTTGTCTGAAGAGCTTGCTGCTAAAACCAGCACAGTCATCCTTGAACTGCTTTGCTGGGTTCAGCTTCAGAATGAATGTGGTGATCTTGGGTGATTCAGTTTGGAGTAGTTATTCCCATTTACTATCCAGAACCTCAAGATATATTTCTTGAATGCACAAGCACACATTCGTGCAATGATACCAAGAGGGACTTTGGCTTCCATCTCCATAATAGTTAATCCTGGTTTTCTAGCCCTTTGACTAATTCCTGTGCATTTTTGGTGTGGCAGTTTGCTATCTGCTGCATTCAGAGAAGGTAAGATTCTTTTTCTTCAAGTTCCTCATTCCCAGTGCCCAGTGCTTTGGAAATCAGTGGCTCTGCTGCAATTTCCTGTCCTTTGCAGTGAGACATCAGACAAAGGAAGAACAAGGACCATTCCTACAACATTCAAGTGAGTTCAAGACCCCTTACACAAACCCCTTTGTCTCCAGTGGAGATAACTGCTTACTGCAGTGTCAGAGAGCAGATAATCAGATGTGACTTTTGGCAATGCCTGACAGCACCAGGTCTAATGGAAATGTGAAGTTTCCAGCTCCTGAAGGATCTCCCCAGCTTTTTCAAGCCTTCGTTGTCAATAAATTTGCTGATTGAATGACTGTCTCCAAAGTAATTTCTACGGACTTTGAGTCTTTGACTCTTAATATGTTCTGCAGAGTTTCTTTATGCTGGTGAATGGATGCTCAGGGAGGTTTCCTCTGCAAACTTCTCACTCTCAAGTCCAACCTTTCTGTAGCTGAAGCCAGAGTCCATCCAGCTTCTCACAAAGCCAGAACAGTTGCACTGTTTGAAAGTGCACCTGTTTGAAATGTAGTTAGGCTCATAATGGGAAGTGAGTTTCAGCTTTCATTGGAGTGAGAGAACTTTTCTTTCTAGTCTTTCAGGAGTGCTCTGAGCAGGTCTGCCTATCTATACTTGTATCTTTTCCCCTTTGTTTGCTTTGAATATGCACAGAGTCTTCACACAAGTGTGGGTACCAGAGGGGAAATTTGTGTCTGATACAGTGAGAGAGGGCACAGATGTTCCCTGCTCCCAGGTCTGGCCTCCCCTACACCGTCATGAAGTCCCTGCTGTGCACGAGAGAGCAGTGAGGCAGGATGGGGCAAGGGAAGAGCACAATGGGAGAAGTGATGGCAGTTTTGGTGGAATCCAAGAGCTGTCAACTCTGAGATGTTAACACAAAGCTAAAGCAGCAGCCTGATATTTTGCAAGAGCAAAGTTTGATCCTGAAAGGAAAAAAAGCCCCCCAGTAATGTATAGTTACCGTTCTGTCTTCAGCTTCTTCATATCCAAATTTTGTCTTTACTGTTTCTACAGATTCATCTCTGCAGCTGTGGAAATAATTAAAATTACTGGAATGCTTGCGGATGGCTGCTTTCATCATACTGTCTGCAGGCTGCAGCCAGGTCTTACCACAGACACAGCAGTGGGGTTAGCGTTGGTTGTAGATCTGCAAAGCCTTTCTTTGTAATATTCACCTTTGATACTCCTAAGCTGCCTTTGTAGAACATTT
Organism: Platysteira castanea; assembly: GCA_013397175.1. Taxonomy (NCBI): domain Eukaryota; kingdom Metazoa; phylum Chordata; class Aves; order Passeriformes; genus Platysteira; species Platysteira castanea. The sequence continues at coordinate 106,222 of VYXC01008335.1, forward strand.
GCTGTTGTTGTGTGGTGTCATTGCATGCTAAGACCATTTTTTCAGCCTCCTCAGGTACTACAAGTGGGAATGGGAGTTTCCCCCATCCCTTAATTCACACAGTGGAGGAGTTTTATTTTACTGTAAATTGTCTTTTTCATAGGTTAACTGATTTTGTAACATTATCAGGATACAGGAAATAGCACTAAAAAAAGCTCTAGCAATAGAGATTAAAAATCCCAAGCATGAGGAAAGATGGCATACTGAGTTCTGATCAGCAGGGATCTTCACAAATTCACCTTGCCTTGAGGAAAAAGAGGAATTCACTATTTTCACTTTCCCTTGTGATCTGACCTCATCTGGCTCCTGCCAGGATGAGCTTCCAGCTGCTCACAAAGGCTCGGGTTCTGGTCCATGCACTAAGCTTCTGTTTATCAATAAACATTCATAAATCACTCTGATTTTGAAACAATTTTGTACAAGTACCAGAATTTTTCATAAGATTTAGACACAATAAGCATCTGAATTGCACTTTAGATCACTTCAAAAGAAGGAGCTTTGTAACATATTCTATTAGCTCTACAGAGTTTGGGGTATGTGTGTGTTTTTACATATTTGTAAAGTTGACTTCATAGTTGATTTTGTAATGAAGCACAGGGGAGGGGGTGAAATAATCAGGCTCCATCAGTGTAACCTATCAATTTAAATTGTTCCACTTATAAAGAAATTGGCACATTCATTTATACATATTGTTAATTATCTTCACTGTGGTGATCTAAATATTCCTCACAGCTAAATGACTGCAGCATCATGGATTATCCTGAATTTAAAGGAAAAAAAAAATAGAAATGGAAAAAGGCATGCACAAAATGTAATGAGATTCTCTTGGGTTTAAAAATGTTTCTGCATATTCTGTGCTCCTATAAAGCTATTTAAATGAAAGAAGCATTGAGGAAAAAAATCAAAAAAGAAAAAGTCCTTGCCTTAAAGATGCACACAGACATAAAAACTTATTCCCCGTGGAAATTGTGCCTCTAAATGACAATTCACTTTTATGAACAGTTTTATTACAAAATAGATTTCCTGCAGCTAATTTCATCAGTTGTCCCACTCTGCTGCTACTTTCCACTGCCTCTCTAACTTCTTGTTATCTAAGTACGGGTACATTAATTGCTATATGATGTAAGAGAGTGGGCTGCACGCCAGAGCCATAAGCAGGGAAGCATTTTGCCTGGCAGGTCTCCCTGATGATGCCTGCACCCAGCTGACTGTGTAGCAGTATTTAAGCAATATTTCCATGTGATGGATTAAGTGTCATTGATGGATGTGGGTAATGGAATCTCCGGAGTGTCATTTTAACAAGACGTATATGTTGTTGGACGTATTTCACAAGTCTCTGTAATAATGCATTAGTCTCACTGAGAAGGAATAGGTGATTAGTAGCACTAATTAGAAAGTTCTTGGAGACAGACTTTGGTTGATGAAGTACAATGTGAGCCTTCAGTCATTAACAATACTGCAATGAGTTCAAGGTAGAATCAATCTAGGAGGGTGATTGCACAGATGACATTAAAAATTATACATTCCTTATTAATATATTGATTTGCATTCTAAATTAAGTGATGGCATTTAATAAAGAAGAAAAAGAAGAAAAGAATTACTTTTTTCTATTTTATTTTCTGCGTGAGTGATGTGTAGTTCAGTTTCCAAGTGAGGAATTTAATCTTCTGTTAGCTGCAGCAAGACGTGCATTTATGGTAAAAGAAAAAGAGGAGCACAACAGAGAGAATTACCTAGTGCCTGGGAAAGCTCATTATCTTGGATCTGGGTGGGCTGGGAAGCCTTTCACAAGCATTGCCAGTCATTTCTTTTCTTTCCGTGTGGCAAAAGTGAAGAAGAAATCAATTTCTCATTCTGCAATTTCCATTTCCAATTACCAAAGCTGAGGGAATCTTGGAAATGGATGAGAAATGGATAATATTTATGGTTCCATTCAAAATGTTCACCCATCTGGACCAGTCCTTGCTGGGAAATAACCCTGAACCCAGCCATCAGGAGACCACATGCTGTTTTTGCAGATTTGGGCTGGAGGCAATAGCTTGCTATCTCTGCTTCCAATCCCATGTGTTAGTGTTGAGTGGCTCAACAACCATTTCATTCCATTAAACCACTCAGCCAGTAGCTGGAGCCCCTGTATGGAAGGAAGGGAAGCCTGGATCTGAGGAACCATCCAGCAGCAAAAACACTTTGTCTCATTCCAGTCCTTGCCCAAACTTGCCATGAGAAAGCCTTAAACCTTTGGTATTCCAGGGTAACATCTGTACAGAGCTGCTCTCATGCTGCTACCCAAATGAGCAGCTATTCCTGCCCTGGAAGTGGAGATTTTGGGTCCATGCCTTCACTGAAAAAAAAAAAAGATTCATTCAACCCCAAAAAAATCTGTCAGGGTCCTCAAGATGGAGATGCATCACAAAGGAGCACTTCATGGGTGGAGTTTCCTGCATGTGCTTGACTGCCCAAGGCAGAGACCCTCACTGGGCAAGTGTTCTCATCTCACCTCCTTATGGACCTGCTGTTCTGTATGTGCCAAAGCAATCCTATAGGTGAACAGCATGAGGTCCTGAAATGTTTTTCTTCTTCTTCTTTACTGATCAAAAAGATCCCTTTGTGGAGTTTCTGAGTTATTAGCGCCATCAGAAAGAAGACAGCCCTGACACCCAGACACCCAGAATGCAACCCAGGGCAGGGAGGGTTTGGGCGGTATATGTCCATTTTGCAAAAGGGCAGGACGGGTTACAGGCCAGGCCTGAGCAATTTCTCTGCCTAGAGATGTCAGTGGAGAAGATGCCTGTGCTCCATGAGTGCACAGTCTGTGTGTGTCTATGAGCTGGGCAAAGATGAAACTACATAAGTGCAATAACATCAGAACTTCAGGCAGGAGTTAATTCCTGCATGCTCTGGGTGCAGAGCTGTGGTTACCATCAGCAGGGGTGAAGGTAGGGATGGGATAGGCTCCTGCTGAGAAGCATCTCTGTTGCACCTCCGAAAATCCTTTGAGAACTGCAGCTGCAACATTTTCAGCCGCCTAAGTCCAAACTGCACAAGAAGTCAGAGGCTTCCTGTGGAGGTGCCCCCCTAGGGGATGGGCCATGGGAGTTGAAGCATGGTTACACGGGGTTTGCAGGCTCCCTGAGGTTATCCTGTTCATTATTGGTTATAGGAGTTTCCCTCACCCCGAAAACTGTGGTTGTCCCATGATTCCTGGGTCTTTGGTGGTCTGTCTGTGCCTGACCTGGCTGCCATGCTGTCAGAGAAATAAAAGCATCCATGAACACCTATCAGAAATATTGTTCCTGGTTCTTTCTATGGACAGAGCTGCCTTCAGGGAGGATTGCAGGCTTTCCCCACTGCAACAGCTTCCCACTGCTGGAAGAAAGGGAATGGGCTTACAGGGAAATGAAACTCCTGCTAGCAATGATGTGTGGTGCTAAGAAAAGCTGTCTCCAGTACTGCATCACCTGACCTCAAGCCTTTGGCATCTGCACGTTGATCTGTGACCATATCTTCAATGATGCTGCACAAGCTCCCTGACTGCCTCTGAGATGTGCCTTTAGGGAGATATCAATCTGCTGTGTCTGGATTATGCTTTCCTTGCTTACTAAAACACAGAGTTAGACTCACAGATATAGTGTCAAAAGCATTTTTATTTGTGCTATGATTATGCTTTTGCAGTACTATCCTCCATATGCAGCTTGGGATTAATTTTTAAGAAAGGACTCTTCTGTCTGCCACTCCTTTTGGAGGTTCAGCTCCCTTTTCTCCTTTTTCTTACTGGGCTTACTTGTATCAAACTGTTATTTAAATTATTCTCCAAGATTTCGATAGAAGTAGATCAGGGACATGCAAAGTGAAGACAGTTCATTTGTGACCTCCATGCCCTCAAATGTGCAGTAGATCCATGTTTAAGTAATTTCACAGCAAGCCAGTGTAACTTAACTTCAGACAACGTGCACATAGAGGGGGACACATAGGCTGCAGGCAAAGAAGCCTTCAGGTGTGCTTCTTTCCTCTGGCAGCAAATTTGGGAACTGATGCAGCCTCAGATTTCAGCCTGAAGCAGAGCTGGGATGTGGCTGAGAGAGAGGCACTGCATATGGGATCTCATAAGCTCACCCACAGTCTCACACTCCAGGCAGAACAAGAAATGCTGGAAAGGGCTGCTTCTCTCTCTGTCAGCAGCAGAAGCTGCCACATCAAAGCACAAAGGTTGAGGGACTAATGTCTGCCTCCCCCTTTGGTGTATCTCTGTGTCATGCACACATCTATCACATGCATTAGACTCACATTCCATCCTTAAAATCATCTCTCTGTAGAGAGGGATAAACAGATGACTTTCTGCTCCCTGGGGAAAACTGTGCTTTGGGATAGGTTCTCCCTTCAGCTTGCCTGTGTTGAAGGAGGCTTCACAGCAGAGCATGTATCACCGCTAAGGTAATAAGAACTGGAGAATCTCTCAGCAGCACAGGACATCTGGGTTTAAGTGGAGGAAAGTGGTGAGCTGGGAAAACAGGTGTCCAGCACTGAAGCTGAGCCTTTCAAGATTACAATTTTAGCAGATGCTGAGGACTGAGTTCTGCTGGTTGATAATTAGCAGAATGGGCATGAGAAACCTGCCCCGTCCATGAGCGCCCTTTGAAGATTCTGCATTTCTGATGAGTTAATCAGATCATTTTGAGACAAGACTTTCTTTTCTCTGGTTAAAAAAAGAAAAAAAAAAAAAAGAAAGANAAAAAAAAAAGAAGCAGATGGTTTCTGTTACAAAAACCCACACCAAAAAACATCTGCTCAGGGAATTTTTGGAGCCTGTCCCCTGAGTGCCTGACTGCAAACCTGGCATGCTTTGGTTTTGATGTCTGAAGTTTATGGCACGGCAAAGCACAGAGGTTTAACAACTCACCCTGAGTGTTAGGGAGAAACTAGAGTGCACCCTGCAAGGAAGAAACAGAGTCACTAAGTGTTAGGAAATCCTCTTAAGAAGGCTAAGTCAGAACTGAAAGCCTTTCTTTAATCAAAAGATTTCTCTAAATCTTGTCTTGCCCAGTAGATTAGAGACAAGTAAAAAGTCTCAGAGGAATTTATCTTTTTTTAACTAGAATTCTTCTAAATTTTGAATGCCAGCCCACGCTTAAAAATTAGGAAGCTAATTTTAAGTATCTTTTCAGATATTTTTGTGAGAAATAGAGCTGTTTACAGGAACACATGTGCATGTCAAGCCTTGTGAAAGGAAGAAAAATATATTTTCTGAACACTTTCAAGTATTAAAAAGGAAGGACAACAGTGTGTAGGAAAGTAATGGGAGCTACAAACAACTTTTATGTTTGAACATAAAAAAAGTTATGAGCTTGTTTAAGCATAATGGGTGGTGGTCAGGAGATAAATTATGAAAACTTTGGTTAGAGGGAATTTCATAGTGAATTTGTTTGTTTCATTGTGTTTATTCTTCTAGCATTCTGTGCTAGAAGGTCAGAAGAGCTTCTGGGAGACCTAAGACAGGTTTTTCTCCCTGCTTATTGCTGCCATTTGGCCCTTACACAGAACTTGATTTTACCTGGAGATCCACACTCTATTTTGTCAAAAGTATAAAAATTATGATGCCCTTATTCATTTATGAATATATTCACTTCATCAAAAGAATACCTTTTGCAAAAACCAGAAAGAGATACTTGGAAAAGTAGCATTCCTTACCTGGATGTTCAACCACTATGGGTCTGAATCTGAACATGTTGTGGTAATCTCCACAGCCAACAGAGTGATCTATTTCTCTGTGGTTTCCTCTCATACCAAACCAAACACTGAAGAAAGATGAGAGAAGTTGCATGCTCTAAGTGTGAAAACTCTTTGCTGACTATAAAGGGTTCCAGGATGGTGACTGACTCAGAGTTGTACATCTCATTTTTAACTAACTTAAGCTGGGATGTGTAAATCCAGCCTGTGGTGTCTGAGCCTGGCTCTGCATGTTGGCAGTTTGAAAGGTGACAGGGACAGATGTTGATGTAATGTGCAGCATATGTAGCACAATGTATAGCAACAAGTCTGTCACCAAGACATGAAGAAGCAAGATTTTTCACTTCATCTTCCTGTGGAGGGGCTTCTTTCTGCCTTTGATGGACACCGGCTTTCTGATATTATAGTCAAGTCTGTCATTAACATTTTGATCCTGACTCCTTCTATGCATATTCTTTAGCATTTTCGTTTTGGATCAGGCTATTCTTTTGAAGCACATAATCTGATTTTTTTCCTACTTACCACGCTTTGGCTGACATTACATAGCAGTCTTGAAGCACACAAATTAGATTTCTTCTTGGCTGAAACTAAACTGGAAGATGCTTTCCAGATGTGTGGCAGTATGCAGCTTCTAAAGGGAAATCCATACAAGATGCCAGGGCTGCTGAGGAAGGAAGGCTCTCCTGCCACGTAATGTGGGTATGGGGTGCTCAGCACCAGAGGTTTAATTCTGCAGGGCTCCTCCTGACAGAGCTCAATCTGCAACTTGACCAGGTGTATTCCTCAACAGAAAGATAAAGGTTAGAGAAGAGATCCCAGGCACGGCGTTACTGATGCTGTTTAGGAGCTGTATCTCTTCCAGAGCTCCTACAGCTTACAAAACAGTTTATCTGATAGGAGCTGTCATATTTGAGAAACACTGAGCCTGTAGTTTGCTGAAATCCATCACAGCCAGGTAGACCTTTGTTTTCAGGCAGCATGTGAGAAGAGTCTTCTGTGTCATTTGAACAAAGATCCACTTTTTCATGAAAAGCAGGGAGCAGTTTTTCACCAGCACGAGCTGTGTGGAAAGGCTGGTGTACTCCTCCTTGAGTGCAGCCTGCTTGCACACTTGATATAAATTTAATCGTTAAACATGCCATTCTTTTTTATTAAAATAATAACATCTTCCAGGCAATCAAGCTGAGTTTCTTGAAACTCAGCAGTTTTACCTGTTTATTTATGGTAACATCAAAGTAGGGGCACTGTCATTACAGTCTGTAAATAACCAGGGTTATGTCCTTGATGGGTGAAATATCAGAGTCTTGTATGAGTGGGAGTGTCTGGCTGTTACTCCTGGGAGGCTATAAAAGCCACAGAAAATAATTACCTTTTTTTTTTTTTAATTTCAGTATTTTTGATAATACAGTCATCCTTTACTGGTGGGGTATCTATCAAGATCTAGTCTTTTATACTGTCTTCCATAACACCTCAAATAGAAGCTGAAGAAATCATCGGGCTGCACAACCTGATAGTCCTCTGCATGTTTAACCCCTCAGACAAGTCTGTGCAGAGCAGAAGGATACAACACGGTCTGTTTTCATGCATTAAGTGCTGGAGAAAGGGTGTCAGAGAACAAAATAAGGGTTTGCTGGTGAACCCTTTTACATTCCACTTAAGTTTAATCCTTCTAGTGTTTTGCCACCCAGTAAGAGACCAAAAAGCTTTTGCACATCAGGGGTGTGTGGAAAGGGGGCATTTAAATGTGACAGCTAGCAGTGGTGGCTCTACAATTGCTCACTTCCATGAGCCCAACATGTATTTTAGGTTTTACAATGACTGCCACACCTACAAGGGGTGGAGATTTCACTGCACAACTCTGAGCTCCAGTTGAAAAGGAAGTACTATATGAAAATCAAAAAATGGCAGCAGGAAGCATTTTAGTGAGCCTGGGAATCTGTATCCCTGCGGAGCCGTTCCACAGGTGCTGCTGGCACCCACACAAGCAAAGACAGAAAATCAACCCCGAATATCCAGGTCTGCATCACTAGGAGAGAAAACTGCTCCTATGTGGTGATAAAAATGGAGCAAAGCAAAATTTCGATTACTGGCCTTGGACTGACATGTCTCCCACAGGTATTCGTAGTCACCACGGAACTGTGTTAAGATAATCTGCTTCTCCTGTGCACCACACATGTGCAGGGGCATTTGTGCTCTCAGTTACCTCATCTCCAAGGATGAGGAGTCTTCATAGCATGCTTTACTCGGCCAGACCCAGTAACTAGCCATCACATTTTCAATTGTTCATCATTTCAGTATTTATTTATTTTTCATCATTTACCCAGGAGATGAGACATAAGGAGTGGAAATGTGAAATCCATTTGCCAAAATATTCATCCTGCCAACAGAGTGTCTGTGATATTTACACTTGTGATGCACTGATGAGTAAAGCTGAGATTTTTGTGTGGGAGATGTTTATGGACAAAGGCTTGGGTTGGTGTGAGAGCTTTTTCAGGGAATGGGATATGATTATGCCACTCCTTAGCAGACCACTGGCCCACTGTGTGAATATTTTTTTGTCCTCTATCCTCAAATATTTGCAGTTGTACCTGTAGCTAGTGTTTCATTTCAGCATTTCTCCAAATATTAAATGTCCTGAGCAAATGCATTGACACAGTCCAGCCTGCTACAAAATCGCCTGCACTTTGTAGAGGTTTATAAATTGCTTATATTATTATTCTTTTCTTTCTGACCTCTTTCTCTGTATTTTTGTTCTCATTTAGCTGTTCTTACACAATGACTTGCGCTAAGTGTTCCCTTCAGCATGTGAATGTCAGGATAACCTGAGGTTAAATTATAGCTTTCCAAAGCGGAGCCTTGAACCATGTGATGTTATGTTTCCATTCCTTTCTTGCTGGGGGTGGGGGTAGGGGACAGCAGGAGGAGGAAGAGGTTTAGTGGTAGCATTTAACAAAATATCCAGATTCCAGCTTTGTGATTTAGCTCTTTATTCACACTCTCACTTAAGGTGTATGCCATGCTTGTGTGTGTGTTAAACAACATCTGAAGAAGTTGGAATACATTAGCATTTTAAGTACCATGAAAATGTACAGGGAACCATCTGGGACTCTGCAAATTGTAATATGAAGAAACAAGTCGTATTTAAAAGCTGCATTTAATGTTTGGAATAAAATCTGTGTTTTCTTAACAGCTGAGAACGAAACATTTTCTAGAACAAGGCTTAGCTCCCTGGGGTCTCCCCAGTGGCCCAATGCTGCATGAAACGGGGCAGGAGGGTCCCACTTTACATACTTTTTCTCCCTTGATGGGACAAAAAGTCTTGATGGCTCTTTTTGTTTGCTTACTTTCTCACTCTGTAGGCAATGTTAAGAACTCAAGTGCTGTGCTACAGAAAAACCCCAAAACCCCAAAGCGAACAAAAAAAAGTAAATTTCAGAGAAATATACCTGAAAACTCTTGGTTTTGCTAATTCCCTCTTTAAGGTCCACTTGCCCATGGCTGCTTATCAAGCCTTTTCACCCTGTCTAGCACATCTGAGGAGGGGTGCTCTCCTGTGAGCAGGCCACTGCTCTCAGTAAATCACTTCACTTCTCTGTGCTAGTGATTGATTTTGTCCTGATTTTACTTACCTGCCAAATGAGTGTTTTGCTACTTTACTCAGAGTTCCAAACATGGAAATTGCAGTATTAGAAAAAAAAAGGACAAGTGACTATTAGACCAGGGTAATTAAGAAACTTCTCTGCTTTAGTGTTTCCTTATGAGCTCTGCCAAAGCTGCATTTCAGGGTAGGTGCTACGGGCCCATATTATCCAGCTTGCCTTGGCCGGTGTCAAGGTCAGTTGAGCAAAACTGGAAAGTGTAATGCCCAGATTAATTGAGGACAGGCTGTTCTGCTCATGGTATTAGATTTACATACACCTTGGATTATTAACAGACAGAGCATGCTGGAGATAATCATCTGACACTGCATGTGATGAGTGGGGGCTCTGAACATGTTCCTCATTTCACTCACAATTGATTCCCACAGCACATGAGTGTGTGCTTGGAGTTCAGCCTGCTGTAGTGCCCTGATAAACTTAATCCTGCAGAATTCCCCAAGAATTCCTATGAAACGTAACACACCACACATGGCAAGATGGTAAAGCAAGAAAGTTTTATTACCAGCCTATAGAGAGCCAAAAAAGGCCTTGCAGCTCTTAATACAGCTCTAACCAAAGAAAACTTTGTTCCATGGAACATCACTGCACGGTCTCAATGTACATCAAGGTGTACACACTGCTGCTCTGGCTTCGGGTGGCACCCAGGAAGTACGGAATAGATCTGCTCTTGTAAGGGAAGAATTGTGCCTTCTGAAATGGGATCTGGGCTATCCAACAGAGCAAGCAATTGGGAAGGAAGACGGGAAATGGGCTGGCTGTTTCTGACCTGCTATCCGAGGGCTGAGCTGGTCTAGACACAAATCCAGTGCTGAGGAAACCTCCAAAAACCCTCCTTTTCTGTTCCCTTGTGTAGGGGCCATACTGTTCTAGTGAAATCTGTGGGGTATAGTTCGTTCCTCCAGATAAATGGATATAGGATTGCTAAGAGTAGATCAGAAAATGACAAGATATGGTTTCCTGCAGGCTCTTCTTTCTCTTCTAGGTAACAACTGGCTACCTGTGATTGGTAAATCAAGGGTCTTGTTGCTTTAAAGCAGAACAGTGCAGCCTGGACTACAAACCCTAAATAATGAATAATAAGAATAATGTTATTGAACAGCTGCAACACTGCAGTGAGTACTTAAATGTCAGCTTTAAAAACCTATATGCCAAATATATCTTCTTGCGGACAGAATATTTACCTTAATGCTCTCTAACGAAAAATATAGCTAAAAGATTTATAATTACAGTGGCACACTTAGAAAAGATTTACAAGTATCAATGTATCTACTGAGCTGAAAGAAAATCCATTAAGTTTTGTCCCCTAAAAATGGCTGCTGCCTTCCCTGTTCCCAAATATAATAATATAAGTAGATGTTTTTCCTGTGAACATTCATTAAATGCTCATAAGGCATAATCTAAGTGACAGCAGAGCTTCAGGACACAAATCACTCTCATGTATCCTCACACTAGATCATTCATTTAAATATGTACATGTCTCTTCTTTTCTTTTTTTATAATGATGCCTTTCTGTTACAAGAAGAGATGTTTGATTGTTCTTTACAGGTAAAATTTTTTTACCGCTTTTTAAAAATCATTAGCATAATAGAAGAGTGACATTTCTCCACTTAAATGATGCACTAATAAGACAGACAATTTTAAAATACATTTCAGGCTTTTTCTTTTAATGGAAATGTTTCTTTAAAACAAACTGCCTGAACTTAAAGGATGTTATTGCCTCCCTTCCCCAGAAAACCTTGTCTTTACAAGGAAAAACTGAATACAAATGAAATCCTTTAGTCTGCAGAGAATGGAGAAAACTAGATGAGTTGAATGAAAATGGACTTTTAAAGGAAATTAGGAGCATATGCTGCTTTTTTGAAAAGTGTCATGCATTAGTTGTAAGTCTTTTAAATTGGCTGACTGTTAGCAGAAGAATAAAATGAAGTAGGACCAAGATGCATACAGTACACTCCAAATGCATTGCTATATTCACCAAGTTAGAGATGAACGGAATAGCAAGGCTTATCCTAAATGGAAAATGAGGCAGGAAGGAGCATTTACACTGTCTGATGTGGAGGAATAGGTGGTATAAATTCTGCTTAGAGGTCAGCCTGTTACTGCCCTGACTCAGTTGCTTGGTAAAGGGGAGGGAGCTGTCTTGGCAAACTCTCTCCACGTGCCTATTGCACTCATGGGGGTGGGATGAAAAGCCACAGGAGACCCTTCTCTGAAATGGGAGCAACTAATCAGTGAATCCATTGTTTGAATGATGTCAGTCACTGATGCAGCACATACATTATCACGCTTGCAGAGATGCTGTTGTTAACGTGCCTAGCTCACTGGAGTTATTGAATCCTGAAGAGAGCCTGCCCCAGCAGTGGATGTCTGGCTAGGGCTCCACAGAATGTCTTGGTTGTCTTCTCATCCATGTGCCACTCTGGAGCAATGACAAAGCAGCAGGGTTGCAAAGCCCCCTGCCTGCTCCAAGGAGTGCTTGGTGCAGGAAGCATCTTCTTTGTATAGGGAGGAAAATGTGGGCAGCCTCTAACTTGACGATTTGCATGAAGGCAGCTAAGCCCCTGCAGGGACAGGGCTGCTGAACTGTGTACTAGTCCAGAGTCACTGCTGATTAGATTCTGAAGACAGTTATATCCATATTTATACACACAGATTACAGGTGCCTATATCCCACAGGTCCATCACTCTATTTTGCATCCCTCTCCACTTCTCCCCCTCAGGGAGGAGTGCTACATGAGCAAAGCACACAAATCAATGTTCCCAATGTCTTTCTTTGCATTCACTTACTCTCTTGATAGCAGCTTTTCCCCTCTCCATGGATCACTTTACTATAATTTAAAGTCATCATACACCATCATCTATTTGCATTCCTGCAGTTTAGTGCCTTTCAGAGGTTGTGTGTAAAGCAGCTTCAATTCACAGGTGTAGTTTAAACAGTTATGGATCAGATCCAACTCTCAGGGACATCCATCAGGACATTTTTGCAAGCTCAATTCATTCTGCAAAAGGCAAATGGCATGGTCAAGTGGAGGGAATGCTGAATGTGATGATTTACCTGTCACTGACCTCAGGACCAAGATATCAGTCTTTATTTTCTTATCTGATGTGGAAACTCTCAGGAGAATTCTGTGATCATCATGATTCCGCTCACTTCTCCTTGAAACATGCCACATTAACTTGCAAAGAAGGTACGTGGGCTGCAGATTAAAATGAGTTTATAGGGCATCCATACAATATTAGCAGTGGAGGGCAAAATTCTGCTTTTAATTCAATGACAACAAAGCTGAGCTTGGTGGGATTATGCTACATCACTTCAATATAAAAAGAAGATACACCTAAAATGTTTTAAAGTGTTTGTCTGGATTCTATAGAAAACAGGAGTGAACATATCCAGTGGTTTGCTGTTTGGGAGAAACCCATCTCCCTGTTCCAGTAAGAAGCAGTATCTTATAATTAGAAAGCAGCTGCTTCTGTCTGTCTTGAAGAGCTAATGTGGTACAACAGCATTTCTGATTGCTTCAGAAAATAGCCAGCAGTATGAGCAGTGACGTGAGAACCGAAGCCGTCTGGCTCTCTAACAGAGCCAGTCTTCCTTCCGGCGTGAGTGTAAACGCAGCTTGATGTCCTCAGCCTTTTCTCTTTCCTGCAGGATTCACTGTAGCTGAGAGGCCAGATGCCCTCCGACTGCGCTCCAGGATTGTTAACGTGGTTTGGGGACACAGGCCAGTGACACAGTTAATGCAATAGCTAAATACGGAAAGTACTTCGCAAGCTGGTCTTTACAGAAGCTGCACCATTGCTCACAGGGTCCAGCATGCATTCCTTTACCTGTTTATCAGTTTTGCTGTTTGATTTCCTCACACTGAGCAGTGCGCTGCAGGGACAAGGGCTTACACTCCTTTTCCATGGCTTCAGCTGCCTGTACCCCAACTCCCACCTGCATGGTGGAAAAGACCTTTCCCTGACACATGAAATGTTGTAAGATGATGTAGTTGCAAGATGATGTAGCTAGCAGTCTATATCATGCAGCTATTTCCTTTACTTAAGAGGTTTATAAAGAGTAGATTCTCCTGGCAAAATATGCAGGTTTTCTACAGATTAAATGCCACCATACTGGAATATGTTGAGTTCTTTATCCACAAGGTCATAAATCTGTCTGCTCATCTACAAAAATGGAAATAGTGGTACAGGGACTAAATTCTTTTAATTGGCTGTTCTCCATGCTTGCTACCAGTTGTTTATTGTTTTTTTCATCTTTGAGAGATCAAGTGTTCCTCAAACATGCTAATTAAAAGATATTTATCAATCATGGCCCCTCTTTTCCACAGACAGCATTTGCAGTAGCTGCTGCATAGCGCAAGAGCATATTCTGTCATCCTGGTACTTAGATTTATTATGCTGGTATCTAAATCTGCACTTCCACAGCCTGGCAGAGAATCAATATGTGCAACCCACCAGCTAGTCATTCTAGTAATTATGATAACCCTGTAGACCAATAAAGTGGGAAGTGGTTTGCTGTTATTGTTTTCTGAGACACCAGAACACATCCTCCTCTTTTACAGTGTTTTACAATTATTTGAATAATCAGGAGACTTCCCTGAGAAAGGATCTGTGAGGAGCACAAACCAGCCCTACAGGCTGCTTGTGCTGCATGGCTGTGAAGCTCCAAGGCTGCGTGAGTGGGGTCAGCTCACAGCCACAACAGCAAGACCCTGTAGCTCATTTCTGCGAAGTTTCCAACAATACTTGACAGTGGCAAATCAGCTGGTGTGCAAACTATAATCACATCACTGTGTCTTGTGCCTCCTTGCCTGTTTGACATACTCTCCTAGTCCCTTTTGCCAGACGTGCAGTGTTCTGCTCTTTCTTTGTCCATGCTGAAGCAGATGGACACGTCCAGGCTGGGGCCTGTGAGGGATTGGAATCCTCGCAGTAATAATACTGCTGCTTCCTAAAATCACCTGCTCCAAAGGTGGTTGATTCATACTGCAGCTCACATGGGAAAGTGAGTTCAAACCTGTCCTCTGCTGAGCTCTTACTGAAACTGGGCTGATAAGCTCTGCAGAACAGCAAGGGTATTCGCTGGGACTGAGATCTGTGTTCCCTGGTGCTTCAGCCATGGCCCATGCACACAGGGGCTGGCCTGCATGGATTGTTTTAGCAAAGAGTAAATCCTGGGATGGATGGGTGAGTGATGGGGAAATATCAGCAAGCTCCCACTGAAAGGTGGGAGCTGGTGCAGCCTCTGAGAAAGCATTGATGGGAGTGAGTGAGCTGTTGTACTGACTGCAACTGAGGGCACAGTAGTAACTCACTGGAGTTATTACTCAAGGATGTGAGTGACTGGAAAGATCTGTGAAAGAACACAAAATGTTGAGAGCAGAGAGGAAAGCCCAGCCTCTCCAGAGGCTATGGGAGACAGATAAAGGATCAGCTTGACCTGTCTGATCTGCAGGACATTTTTTTCCAGAAGAGTGAGGAAGAGGGATGAGCCTGGTGGAACTCCTCTAGCACACGGATGAATAGCCTTGCTTTGCAGTGCTACACCCAAGATGACAGAGCTTGAAGTGCTAAGATAAAACACAGAAACAAGCAACTATGGAACAAGTTGCATTAAAATATCAAACTCCAGTGACAAGTCAGGTGTAGTTCAGTGCCTTCTTGGCCTTTTGATGCACTGTAATTATTGCACAGGGAAGAGAAAAGCATTTCTTAGTGGCTGGGGGACAAATGTCTATGAGGCAAGAAATGACACTTCTGCCTCTGGGCCATGTACTTTGCTGTTTCAAGAGGTGAAACATGGTTGAGATAAAGGAACTTCCATCTGTTTCTCCCAATGCATTAATCATTTGGCATCTTTACATGAAAACTGTAAGTACTTTCTCAGGTTTTGGAATATGCTTCCTCCTTCTCAGTGCCCCAGAAAAAAAAAAAATTGGCATGTCACTAGGCAGCAAATAGCACAAAACAGTCTGTGCAGCTGTGAGAGCTGACTGGGGGAGGATTTGGTGCCTCCAAGGTAGTCTATTGATTTGAAGCCTGAATAAACAGAAGAATAAAAAATGCAGTTTTGTAACTTTTAATTATCATTTCTAGAGATAATAAATTGTGAAATCACTGCTGTTTTGGAGACCTGAAAACACACCCACTCAAAGTGAAATTTCTCAGGGAAGGTTTTTGTCTGGAATGCCACTGGAACAGCCAGAGATATAATTACCAACCTTTTTTATTCACTTACAGTCACTACAGTAAGTTAAAAAAGTTGAATTGCTCTCAAGAAGTCTGTATGTCTTTATATACGTACTTATATATACGCTTTACCTTGTAGTCTAATGTAATATGTATATGATATCTTTTGACAGATTTTTGGTAATATTTTTAAAAATGGCTTGAAATTTGAAGCAAGACCATGGTGGACTATTTTATTATTATTGACTGTTATTTTTTACCTCCTCTAGTCAATTCTTTCCATTAGGCAAATGAAACAGATACCTAACCCACTGAAATCTATGGAGTTTTGTGGTTGTGCCTTTTTCTCCAGTGCAGATAGTATCATCCCAAATTAATTTTCATTCTCTACCACCTGGTGAGATTTTTATAATCGATGAGAAAAATTGCAGGGTGGTTTCTCTTCTCTTGCTGGATGAGCAAATAAACACTTCAAGAACAATATGAGGTTTGCTTTAAAACTTGCCTTACGGGAAAATGTGTACAACACTGAGCTTTTATACCAATATTTGTTAGAAGGCAGAAGAAATTGTTGCATGGCACTTCTATCACTACTCACCCAGCTTCATCCCCATCTCTAGAAGTGTCAGCCCTATTCTCCCTTGTTTTTCGATGTGGTCAAAATTTTTTTCCCATCTTCATCTTCGAACAATCATCTGGGCTGTGAGCTCAATACTTGTCTTGTGTGTGGATGTTCTTGCTCTGCAGATTGGCATTGATGCCAAGTTTTCCTTTATAAAGCCTTTCATGCCTAAGTGTGGGCACCTCTTGCTCCAAAGTAGCTCTTTCCCAGTGCCCTCCCAGTGAATTCCCATGGATAGGGCAGTGATCACACCCTCTCAGAGCCATACCCCGGGGATTATTTGAAGCTCTGCATCTCCATCTGAACTAAAGATGCACAAGTTTTAAGCATAGAGTCCCTTCAGGAATGGGGTAGGAGGAAGAGAGTTCTTGGGACCTCTGCCACAAGGCAGTTTTTTTGCATCAATAACTGGAAGCAAATTGTTTTCTTCTCGTTCCATTTGACTGATGAAGATATCCAAGGATAAGTCAAATTTCTATCAAAGCTCCTTGTTTTCAAACATCTCACAGATTTTCACTACTCAATGAGCTTTTGTCCTGTTTCCTGGCCAGGTCCTAATCCACATCTACAGGATTCCCAGGACTAGGTAGATTAGGAATTGAAAAGGCTTCTCCAGAGCTCAGGAAGGCATATTCTGGGATGAGCCAAGGAGTGCAGATGTAGCAGATGCCCAGCCTCTGCAGTCCATGCAAAGACTTTGTGTCCTACACAGTGCACACAGGCATCAGCCCTTGTAACAGCAGTGAGAGTTTCTCTCTCCATTCCCTTCTATCAGTGTGAAAGATTTGGTGAGAAAACTTTCTTTTAGGGAGATTCAGCACATTAATGTGAGTGTGCTGGTTCCTCCACAGATGAAGTCTGAAATCATCACTCCTTGTTAATCAGAGGGGTTTTGCTGGTGCTGTTACACCCAGTGACTGTGATGATGCTATATCCAGTGAAAAGCTAAGTTTCTAGTTCTCCCTTAATGAAAAGCAAGCAGTGTGTAATGGCAGTATAAAAAAGTGCTGAGGGCTGCTCTTTATTATTGCTGACTTGGGGTTTCTATGTGCAAGGCCCAGTAAAAGCTACTGACCATGGCCATGGACCCTCCTGGTCAGTGCAGCTGAGGGCCAACAGGAACAACCATCATAGGAATAACAGGGTGACAGCAAAACAAAAAAAAAAAAAGGAGAGCTGAGAAGTCACAAAACCCAGATGCCACCTTCTGTAAAATTTTTGTACCGCAGAACAAACTCAGATCAAGCTGGATTTGCCTCTTTGTGAATAGATCCATGAAATGGGAATTTTCATGTAAATTGGCATCAACAGCCTTGGAAATAACCAGAGCTTGCAACAGAATGAGCTAATACCAGGTGTTTTCAAGGGAAATCAGTCTACAGATTGATGGATGAGTTTTGGGAGGATAAATTGTTAAGCTTGTGAAGATGAAAGTCTCTATTTGCACAGGTACAAAGTTTAAGTAGCGTTTTTTGATTCATGGTTTTGAACTGCAAAACAGCAGCGTGCATCGTGCTATGTGTAACCTAATAATCTGCTTTAAAACAAATGTGAGGCAACACCAATTAAGACCATGTTTTTTAATGAATAGCTGCTCAGCCAGGTAAAAAACCATGTAACATATTGTGCCATCCATTTTAAGTAGAACTTCGCACAGCCCTTCAAAGGCAGGTTCTGCCTAACAAATGGATGGAGCGATGTATCTCTATTTCACAAGGCAAAAGGGAATAGTGTGGGCAGTGCATGATGTGCATGTGTGTGCGTGCGTGTGCGTGCTCGCAGTGTTGAAAGCACCAGATTATGCTGAACTGATTAAACAAGCTTACAATTGCATTACAGCAGACCCTGCGATGGGAGCCAAAATATGATTGGCAAAATATACATGACATATTGTAAAACAGATAAAATGATAACAGCTTTTCACTGAAGAGCATCTGCTATTCAGTTGGGAAATTAGGGTGGAATGCAACTGTTCTTATAAATCATAAAATGGTGTTACCATCATCAAGAATTTCCCATCTTAATTTTTTAAAGTGTGGTATAGTTGTTGCTTTTGCTTGTATGACAGAAAGTTAGAGACTTCAAATTTTTTTCTCTGAACATGCTAGATAGGAAAAAAAAAAAATTAACTGCCCCTTAGCATTAAGTTCTTTAAACCTTGTGCTCATTGACAAGTTTGAGGGTTAAAGCAGTTTAACTGGATAAAATGACCGGACATTAGTGGGTTTTGAATTTGTTCAGTGGAACTGCAGAAGAAGGGAGAGCAAATGTGACTATTCTGCTGTTAGCCAAACCTCCCTGCCTTCTTGTTGTAGTGGTTTACCATTTGTTCTGCAGGGGAGACTGCACACACAGACCGTGTTGTTTTGTGCATTGGTCTGCTGGGATTAGACATACTCTGACTGAATGCGGTGACCTTCAGATGCTTCCATGGAGGAAGGTCTGTTTCTTAAGACAAATAATTAACTACTTCAGGATGGATGTTGCCTCACTATCTATTGAATTGCTTCCACTGGGTGTAATGACTCACTACTTAATTGCTATGTAATTTTATTATTATCTGTAAAATGGTTTTCTGAAAGGAAAGAAATAATTGCAAACGGTCTGATGTAAACTGCCCCGGCTTTACTGATATCCAGTAATCATGCGTTAGGTCCCTGGTGGGTGTAAATGCATATCTTGAAATGATTGTCCTGCTGTAAGTGGCCTGACATGAAATTCCTTTCTGAGAGCGAAACACAGGAGAAAGTGTGAGACATCCAGAGCTCTTTGTGGTCTAACCTCTGATTGTATGGTGCCAGGGCAAACCATATCCAATTTTTTTTGCTGTGCTGACAATCTATTTGACAGTTCTGCTGCCTGCCAGGTCATGCAGTGGACACTTATTTTATAGTCTACAATCTTCAATCAAATAAATCTTCATACATTCCCTCAAACACATGTGTTACTGGAGATCTACCTGTCCTGCCCCACATTGCACCTGCTTCAACTTACTGGCTGTCCCATACCTGGTTAGTTGTCTTTTTTCTTCTTTCTTCAAAGATTTTTATAGGATCATGCAAAAAGAAAAGATACTGCCATGTAACTGGGCTGGTCTGGCAATTCTCTATATACCAGAGGTTCACACACACAGCCTTGGCACAGTGCTCTTACACCACTCACAATTTTAACCTTGGGCTGTCGAGCAGGTAGGAGTCATTCTTGATTTGTCTCACAATACTGTGTATACACATCCTGTGGGTTCATAAAATGCAACTTTTTTGACTGAAAGTACTGTTTCTTTTGTCTAGTACTTTAGCCTGCGTATCTTTTAAGAGTTGTTGCACTCTGCATCCTCCTGTGGCAACAAATAACCCTTATATGAATTTAGCAGATGCTGGGCAGCAAATCATTCTGACCAAGTGTTCCCCAAAACACTTCTGCCATTTAACTGGTGCTTACCCAGTGGCTTTTAAAAATGCTTCTCTTCCCATTTCAAAATTGCTTTTGAGCATCTAAAGGCTCAGCTGAGAGCAAACAACAATTTGAAGAGATTTTGTAATTCTCGTGTCATTTCCCATTCTGGCAAAACTCATGGGTACTGTCAGGTATCACTTGTCTGAGAGCTGATCTGTGCTTTGTTTTCTAGGCTCCTTTTTGTCACCAGTCCTTTCTAAGTCTTCTCTCATGCCTAACAGATGGTATGAGACCAGATAGCTGGATAGTAAGACTGGGCCAATCTTACCACGAAGCCGTGGCTATTTGCAGCTAACTGCAAAAAGTACTGAAAGAACCTGTCTTAGATCCCAGTGTTTCCCTAGCCAAGGCCATAGAAGTCTGGCTTGGCATGTGCCAGGACAGGCCTTGGCTTTTGCTATATGAGTCTTAAACCAGTTAAGATATAGAGCAGGTTTCTCACAGAGGTTTTGCTGTCTCCCTCCTTGGAAGTTTTCGAGAGTCAACTGGATAAAACCTTGAGCAACCAATTTTGATCTCACAGCAGACCCTGCTTTGAGCAATTATGTTGAACCAGGGATCTTCTGAGGCCCTTACCAAGTCATGTTATCTGGTGACTGTGTGATACTTTTAGAGCTGTTTAATTAACAGGTCAGAATTTCTTCAAAACTCCTATCTGTGTCCCTGTGCACTGAGGGCTCTTTTTCCAGTTGTGAAATCTCACTCATTGCAGTGACCTACTCTGCTCAATTTAACTTCTTTAAAGCCTCCAAGCTTTTCAGGTCCCTTCTACTAGTATCAGCTTGTCATGGCGATGAATTCACTAACTGTCCCTGCTGTCCTTCAAAGACACTTGTAGGGGTTGCTTACATCTGCAGTATTTTCTGAAATCCTCTCTAGTTGTACTCAGATTTTGCTCACTTCCACGCAATTCATGGAGGTTTTCATTAAACTTTGCCTTGTGTCCCTTCTCAGGGGAAATCCATTGCCTGTATGCCATCACACTTTGAAACAGGAATGCATTTCACCCTACCTCTGATGCAGAGCTGAAAGACCGAAGCTTAATTTAAACCTAAAATTACCTTTCAGTGCTTCACAAATTGCTCCTACACAAACAAAAGCAAAAGTCTATGGATTTCTTTTGTCTTATAATTTTTATTACACATTATGGAAGAGTTCAGGAACAGTCAGTAAGTTGAACTAGAACCAATTCTCATCTGTTGTTATGGTTACCAGGAGTAGAAAATAATTTCCTGTAATTTATCTTAAGATCATTTATGTCAGATACAAACACAGATTAAGCGGAATACCACGGTAATTTCTTCTTCAATTGTGTTAGGAACCATAAGACATTCATTTTTACTTCATAAATAAGGGTTACAGTATGTCATGCTCAGTCAAAGAAGATAAAATGAATCTAATTAAGTGCCATCAGAAGATCACTTTGCTGTTTTTATTGCGGCAATAAAAGTGCCCTTACCTTCTTATTCTTAGAGAGATGACAGAGATTATTATGGAAATGGGATGAGATCAAGTAAGTTTTGCTTGACCTAGACTTGGATACAACAATATCCTTGTGTCAGTGATTGTTGAAGTGAATAAGCAGTTTACAAAATCTGATGGGCTAAAGCTCATAAGAGATGCACTTCCTTTATTAGAATGAATGAAACCATATGTAAGCCTCAGACAGGACTTGTTTATTGGGTTTTATATAAACAATATCATCTTTTTATTGATCTATAAGCCTCAGTGGTGATGATGGCAAACAAGGTTTTCAGATTGATGACTGCAGGTCCCTTACGTTGATTAGTTGATGTGTGCACATGTGAAAAGAACCATTTAGCATTAGTGATATGTGTATACCAGTATAATAATCTGGAGGTTGCTTCAGGGCACAGAAGAGCTCTGCATGGAAATAAGAACAGTGGAGAGCCCTGAGAGAGCACAGGTTAAGTGAAAGGCTGTTAAACAATATCTCAAAGACGTTTTTATCAAGTTGTCAGAGTCTTTAAAATGCCAGCAGGGAGTTTACAAAAAAATAAATAACTGAGATCTGTGAAAAGTCTGCTCTAAACCCTGTGATGTTTAGAGAAGTCTCACTGCCTGTAAAGTAAAAGAGAGTTAAGGTGGTATGTGGTGACAACACCTGACCCATGTGTTTGGAGATTTGAGGGAGAACAAATCCAGTTTCTTATGTATTTTCAAAAAAAAAAAAAAACAACAAAAAAGTAAAAAAGCACCAAACCCCCCAAAAACTAGTCTCCAAAACCAAAGTCGTCTAAGCAGAGAGAAATAAACCCCACTCAAATATGCTGAGTTAGAGACTTCACATACATATAATTTCCTTCAGGTACTGGAGTTACTCTGATCTAGACCTTTGTGTAACATATCCTTTTCTGTGATACTTTTCCACAGCACATTTTTGAAAATCTTTAGGAGTGGTTGCACTCTGGAAAAGGTCCCATATGTTTCTGTGTGTCTGATGCTACATTTTTTTTTGGTGCCTGCAGGACTGCACTTGAAAAGCTGTCCCATCTTTTCATATAAAGACAGCATATTTGGCACACAGGATTAAATGTGTTCCCAGACTTGTTTTACTTGGCGGACAGCTGTCACTTTGAGTAGTGCCTAAAACTGCAATCAGTGGAAGGTACAGAATGCAGCTGGAATGGAAACAAGACAGAATTCCTGGTATGGTAAAAGCAACTAAACCCTGTGTCCCCACTGAACAATCCTGGGAAGTTTCTTACTCAGAACAAGTGTGCTGGTTTTGGCTGGGGCAGAGCTAATTTTTTTCGCAGAGGGTGGTATGGGGCTGTTTCGGGTTTGTGCTGAACAAGGAGTTGTTAATATAGAGATGTTTTTGTTATTGCTGAGCAATAACAAATTACAGAGAGCCAAGGCATTTTCTGCTTTTTGTAAGCAAGAAAGTTGGGGGTGTGTGGAAGGTTGGGAGGAGACACAGCCAGGACAGGTGACCCAAAGTGACCAAAGGGATATTCCAGACCATATGACATCATGATCAGAAGGAGGGAGTGGGCAACATTTGGTGTGATGGTGTTTGCGTTTCCAAGTCACTGTTACTGTGACGGGGCTTTTTCTTTCCTTATTAAATTGTTTTTATCTCAAACCATGAGTTTTCTACCTTTACCCTTCCTATCCTCTCCTTGACCCCGCTGGTGGAGGAGTGAGTGGCTGTCTGGAGCTTGACTGCTGGCTGGGATGAAACCATGACAGCAAATAATCCAGTTCAGCAGTTTTTCCATGCAAGAGACACCACGTCTACAAGTTTATATTTTTGTATGGGCTTAGGGCCAAAGTAGAGACATCATCTCACTCAGGAGAATGCTGTCCTTGCCGTTTTCACTTTAGCTGATCTAGCAGAGATGTAAAGCACCACAAAAATCCAATAATGCTAATTTATTTAATTTCCTGAGCTGGAAGTGACAAGGAGCCAAGTGCACGCTATCCTGCTCACATGAAAGCTGATGTGTAAGTTGAAAATCAAAAGTATTGCCAAGGAGACCACAGCTTGCATGGAGTTAACCCATCTCAAATGAAGGCTTCTGAAATCCTTAACCTGCTTCAATAAATGACATTTCAATGCTAATAAGGAGCGAGAAAATCAGGGGCAATATTTAAAGGAAACATATTGTAGCTGCAATTGCTGAGCCAGATCCACTGCTATAAACACTATTGAAGCAAACAGAAGAGATAATGATTAGCATCAGCTAGGAATGCCCCTTAGCACTAGGCCATTAAAGTTCCTGAGAGTGGGAGTTAACAAAGGCAGTTTAAAGTGTATTGGAAAATGATTTTTCATTCCATTTTAAAAACTCATTTCATCAATGGTGTGTCATCTACTTTTAAAATTACAGTACAAGCAGAAAGACCAAAACGTGATACTGATCTTTTAAATCATGATCCCCAGGGCAGAAGTACACGATTGACCTGTAGTTATTTGTTAGATCTTTCCAGGCCATGCAGCAGAATAGTATGCAGGAGAGTCATATGAGTACCTATATAACGAGTAAAAGGTATTTGATTGAGAACTATATTAGAGTGAATAAATAGCAGTGAGATGGCTCATGCTGTGAAGTTGTGACTGAAAGTCAAATAGCCATTTCTGCTGCCTTGATGTAATTGCTGACCTACTGGAGCCAGCTCTTTGTTGATAATCTATATCAATGCTTGGACAATAGGACTTTTCAATTCACCATTTCCCAAGAGATTTAAAGCAGTCATAGAAACATTTTCTTTTGCTGCATGCCATTTTTTACTTTGAAGGATAGAGCAGTCTCTTCTAAACACCCACTGTGCATTAAATATTACAAATTAAAATAAACTACTCCCTGACTAAATAAAACAGTAGCCAGAGGAGCAGGCTGGTATCAGCTTATTTTCTAACATTTTTCTCAATTAAGGAGAAAGACTTTAGTAACTGGAATATAACAAAATGTTGCTTCTTCCTCTCAGAAAACATATGTGTGCGTATGTAAAAATACAGTTCCTGAAAATGAGAATTAATTGTATTCCAATACAGATAGTGGATGGGGAACACTATACAACTTCTTATTCCTAGCTTTATTACTTTATCATACCGGCTGAGCTGGAAATGCCTCTTGTGTATGTATTCAAGATGATTAGACTTGCAGCAAGATATTGACTGGAAAAATTACAATTTATGAGAAATGAGCTTTTGCTGATTTCATTTTTCTTGTGAATGAACAGGAGCCGGCCAAATCTGTTTGAATTTCTCTGTTGCTGTTCATATCACATAGTGGGAAAGATGTCCTAAGCCATGAATCTAACTGTGTTAATGTCAGATTTCTTTGTAGTACAAAGCTCTAGTTTTCTCCTTTCTATCCATCATAATACATTTTATTTCACTAGGAAAAAAGAAAAACTTGCATGAGAGATTTCTGTCCATGTTCAAAGTCTGTTCCTTTGATCAAACTTCTGGATTCAAACCATACTTTGGGATTTTGCCAAGTCTAGTGTGCATGAACCAGAGAGAACTCTTTTTGCTTTACTTGACTAAAGACTGTCTGATTCCCCAGTTCCTGATATCCTTCACTATTTTCTCCTGAAAAGAGATTCCGATATATTAAGAGGGTTACTGACTTTGGCTTATGTTGTCCTCTTTTAATTTAACTTTAATTTTAGCACGCTGCTGTCTTGTGGAGGAGCAGAGAGAGGATAGATGGGAAGCACAGATGGGGACCACTGGCCCCTGTCCTTTTTTTTTTTTGTTAATGACAGTTTTTGACCAATATTTTCTGTAAAGATATTTGGAAATTTTATGTGTTTTAAGAAAACACCTACACTTTAGCTCTCCATGCTTCCAACAGCACTAAAAGTCTAATTAAATTTCACCCCATCCCTGCCAAAACTCTATTACACAGAAAAGATATATTTTCCCTATGAAACACATACTATACGAAGCACTAATAAACATGGGCACACACAACATTAAGCCTGATTTGACATTCTAATGTTAACTGTTATGTTTATTTGCTATTACATATGATAGTAGTTGATAGCCACAACTGAAGCTGAGCATCGAGGAATGAAGCAGTGCACCAGAACAAATAGCAAGAACACAATCTGGCTTGGAGTTCAGAGGGAAAACCAAGGCATGTAGGGGTGAGATGTCCTGCCTAAAGGCAGAGCAGGGCAATATTGGAAACAGAGTGTAGTCACACCAGCTCCCTGTTCAGTGCTGTGACTGCTTGAATATACTGCTTGACTCAATTTCCAGTTCTGCTTTGTGGGTCTCAACACCCTGCAGAATCAGCACAATCCTCACTGCAAGCACAGCAAGGAGAAAAGCTCCATGTCTGCATGTCTCCAGGCTGAATCTCTGTGTCCAGAGAACAAAAATGCATCAGTCAGAATTATGATTCAATTTCTTCCCTGCTATGGGATTTCTGTTTGTTTTCAGTGTGAGGTAACAAATGCCTGATTGGGAGATTAGGGACAGATTCTGCAATCATTAAATGTTGTATCTTCCGTAGCCCAGAGCATTCTCTGAAGTAAAGATCCCCAATTAGATGAAAGCATATATCTGGGGTGAAGAAGTCAGCATAACATAATTTCCAAGAAAAACCTCTCCCATGTCTTTCAACCGAGGACATTTTGGAAGGAGGAATAAAAAGAAAAGACAGTAAATATGGATATTTCATCAGTTTGAGGTTCCAATAGCCCTTTCTTTTCTTTTCTTATGCAGTAGGCAAAGAAGGTGCAGTACCAGGCAATAATGATGTATAACAGGGGTTTCTTTTCCTCACCCTGTGTGTACAACAGGTACCAGGCTGTCAAACCAACAGCACAACCTGAACAGTGCTGGGATGGTTCTTCTCTGAAAAGTCTCATTCCTTCCATTTATAGCTCAGTTACCAGTCATATGTGCTAGATGTTAGCCAAATCTGTGGTTGACATTTTCCTGATGTGTAATCAAAGTTGTGGGTGACTTCTAACAATTGTTCAGAACACTTCAAGCTGGGGTAGAGCAAACTGGCAGAGCAGAGGGTACAAATTCAAACAACTGAGTGGAGAGAGGGGATAGGCATCCACTGTCTGTTGTCTCTTGCTATGTGATAATTATGTGTGACCAAATGAAGCTGGCAGGAGCAAGCTACAAAGCAAGCAGAACAGGAGAGTGCTTGCACACTGCGGCAGGTCTGTGGGAGTCTTCCACAGCTTTTATTAGCCTCACTACTGCTTTCTGCTCTTGGTTGGGGCACCTGAACTTCTGAGCAGCATATAAACACGTAGTCTTCCTCACTGACCCTTTCCCACCAGTTACACATCTTCAGGCTGCTTCTCCTTGACCTGCCTTTCCACACCAACCTCTCTTGGCCTACTGGTCACATCCATACATATGCTGAGGTTTGTGAAGAAACATTCTACAAATTAAAGTTTCCCTTGAGTTCAAAAGGTCAGGGAAATTTTAGTGAATTCCAACCTATCCTTTCCTCCAACTCACTGTGATTTTGCTTTTGAGGTACAGTCAGTTTGAGTCTGTCCCTGTCCCCTTATGAAATCTGAAACTTATTTTCATCAGACACTGTTTCAGAGTTGATACCCATAAGCACAGTTGGGTCCTGTTTGAAAGGACATCATCACAAATCTTCAGTCTCTGAAGTTCTTGGCATTTGTAATAAAACTCACCTCCTTGTGTTTAAACATATTTTTTCCACCTTTAAATAGGTGACACCTACACTTTAAAAAGACCCAAAAGTGAATACAGATGAAATACCAGACAGAGGCTACATGAGGAAGGTGTGAACAAATAGTTTTTTACCATCTTAAATAGACCCTAAAGCTGCTTTCATCTGTGCTTCCTTCACTTTCCCTGTTGAAATTGATTCATTGAAAAATTTGGTCATTTAAATTCAAAAGCCGTGGTTCCGTTCTGTTTTCTCCATCACTTCATATCTATGTAGCTGGAGAGGTGTTGTTAAACATCATTTTATGGCTCTTCAAACTCTGATATATTTCTGGAAGCACAGATTTGAAATACTAGTAGTTTGTCTACTTAAATGCAAGAAATTAGATATATCTCTGAAAAAACCTTTAGTTTATCAGACATTCTGCTACTTAACATGTGGTTTAACCACATAATTGAGCCTTTTAATGCATTTGCCTCGGCGACATTTGGAAGGCAAGGCACTCAGAGCTGGCTGACAGAGGCACTCGGGCACCGGGGCAGTCATGTCATGTTGGATATCACAAAGGAGTCTCTAGGAATGTCCCCAGGTAATATCATCAATCCATCTGCAGGTATTTAATGCAAAAATAGGGACAAGCTTCCAGTGCAAGATGTGGAGAAAGTTGAGTGGGGATGACAGTGAATTTGGGAACAGAAAAGGATGCACCATCAGTCAGAAATGAGTGTTCTGAGTCACACTGCTTCCAAGCACTGTCAAAACCAATCCCCACAAATCATCTAAGGAGGACTGATTTTACATTAGTCTATTGTATATAGAAACTTCATTAATGAACTTAATGCAGTGAGAATCTCTGATACTGTCATGGCAGGAGATTCTGTTTTAATTATTATATGTGGTTTTGTAATTTTTATTGTATAATTATTGCAACATTAAAAGATGCATTATATTTTAAATCTTCTTAAGACCTCAATTTTATTACATTTTTATTACTTTGTAATGGTATGATATTTTATTATTCAAAATTAGAAATTATTAGAAATAATTTTATGATTACCCTCTTTTAAAATACGATCTTTTTATTCTTTCATCACTTTATCTTACAACCATTCTACACATCCAGTGGAAAGTGAAAGGCTGCAAGCATTTTGAGAGTAAGATGATAAGACATCAAAGATGATGCTGAAATTTTTTCACTTTAGCTGTAGCCTGCCTTACAGAATTAATGAAGCAGCTTCTGATGACAGAAGTTAGTTCAAAGCAAAACTCTAGTTATGAAAACAGCTTTTGTGGAGGGCTCATGCTTAAGATGAGTTATGTCACAACTGTCTGTGAGATCAGGAACCGTGTGAGAGGAGGTGGTGAAGGTGTCTGGTGCTAATTGTTCCATTTGCTCATAGCAACCTGAATCAGAGGCAATCGTGTTGAAATCAGAAGCAACACTTTTGTTAGGCAGATCTGAGACAGGTTTCAAACCTGAGCAAGGCTCACAGTCATCCATCTTGCAACACCCAGGGAAGCAGATATTTTCCTAAATAAGAGTGAAATGGTCCCTGCTGCATGTCAGAGCCTGAGCCACCTTAAATGACCTCATTTCCCTTCTATTTTTTAATGTTTGTATTTACAATTTGCTTTCATGTGCTTTCCTTCATGTTTTGATTACACAAAGTGCCCTTGTTGAGTTATAGTAACATTTTCCATTGTTCTTCTGACTTTGATATTATACATAACAATATTCATCCTTTGTCTCAACTCGCTCCTGAGTCCTGTTACAATCAGAACAGAATAAAAAAATCACACTTTGATCTAGAGTTAATAGAAATGTAAAGGCAGGGAAGCAGAGTGGGTAGGGATGTTTCCACCCTACCCTAAAGAGCTGCTAACCTGAAAGAGAGGGTGAGAGTATTTTTAACTACTGCACTGCCACAAGTGCACTGAACACACACTTTGTGATCAAGAAGAGCGTGGTCTTTCTGGTCTGTGAGACACTGCAACAAGGACAGAATTAATTCTCAGTGAGGATGTCTCTGCCTTCTTAGTTTGGTCTCACATTAAAAGGCTGATCTCAGCAGAAGGGGAATTTGTGTTCAGAAGCCTTCAACAATACTGTCTACTGGACATCCAAACTGTGTGGCGAGAGAGAGAGACAGATTCTTAGACATAGAGCACTCACCTTAAACTATAAGCAATCACAAAAATAAAATCTTAATTAAAATCCAGCGTAATGTTATATTCTGGTGGGCACACTCTGTTTGTCCTAGGGGCAAACCATCAAGTTTAAAATTTAAGCAATTGTTTACCCTAATTTTTCTCTCTGCTGTTTTCAAATCTGTATTTTCAATCATGGCTTCATCTCATTTGAAGAAAACTAGAGAACAACCTTCAGTGGATCCTGCTGTTTTAAAAAAAATCCTAGGTAATATTCTGTCTGCACAAATGTCACAAATTCTTTTCATCTGGAACAGATCAAATGGAAGTATTGTATCAAAGTTATTAGAAACAGAAAGAAAGTACACTGATTTCTGAATTGTGGAGCCTGCTATAACGTTGTGTCTGCACAGAACATACAGCTGCTAGAATTGCCCTGATTGTGCTCCTTTTTAGTTTTTACCTGGCTGAAAATATAATCACTATTTACTAATTTCCTTGTAGCTATTTTGTAGTGTGTCTCAGAATGGTATCTGAAGTTGTGCGATGTAGTGCAGTGCATCAGCAGGCATGAACACTTCGCAGGGAAGCTCAAATCACAGTGTGCAGTCAAGAGTCACACTTCATCTCCTGCCTTTCTTTCACAACAAATGAGAATTTACCCATCAAGACCCGATATGCTGAGATGCTTTCTCTATTTAGTGTCATAGCCAACATACACTGGAGGGCAGGAGTACTCACAGTCATCAGAACTATGCTTAAAAAGCAGAGAGATTTTAGCATTGTGTGTCACTGCTTTTGATCTCAGCGCAGGCCAATTACCACTCAGTCCTGCTCTCCCTTTCTTTTCCTTAGGTGCTGATGGAAGTATCCCATGCTAAAGAGGTTTGCCAAGCTGAAAGTGAAAAATTAAAAGCTCTTCTGCTCTAATAGTATCGGTACTTGCATTGGTACTTTTTGAAAGCCGGTTATGTTGCTTTTAAGGGATAATTTGTTACTAACGCAACAGCTCTGCTACTGTGAAAGGAAAGAAATTTCTGTCTCCTGAGAACAACAGCAATGCATTGAAATGCAGACTCTCCATATTTTTCTTCATACCATCAGTGCAGGTGATGTTTGATTAAAGACAAAATACCTTTTCCTCACCTGTTAATCTTTCTGAGATGGGATATGGAGGAGGGGAGAGCTGAACTGTTAAAATTACAACCTGAAAGCACTTGGGAGGACTCCTGGACAGCTGTGGACTTTACTGCCTTTAGCACACACCTCCCACACACTCCCCACACCCCGAGGGATGCAAAGCACCTCTCCCTGTCTGTAGGTGAGCAGGTTTTTTTGGATGACACGAGTGCTCTGCTTGCACACACACTGATAAGCACACACAGACACACACAGATTTACACTACACTTGGCTTCATCCCAGTGCTTCCAGCTGGTTCAGAGTGTGCTTGCTGGAGTCAAAGGGGAAGCCTATAAATTGATTCCAGTAAGTGCTGAATCAAATGGTCAGAGAGGGCTCAGGATGTATTGCACACAAGGCAGAAGTGAATCCCTGAGGAATTTACTATCAGCAGCACGGATCATTTGATCACACCAAGCGTTACTGCTTCTGCAGGGAGCAAACATGAAAGAAACGGACCCCTAAATCCCATTCCACCTGCAAGTGGTTTTCCCACATCCCTACTAATTCCATGTGGAGAAACCAGATAAAACAAACACTGAGTTTTGAATATACGATTCACCTCAAGTAAATTATCTAACAATACTCACAATTTTTTTCCGGATCAATCAACTGAAGTTATGGGTCAGGTCTTCTTGTTGCTAGGAGCACTTTGGTTTTTAGTGGAGGAAGGACATAACTTTGTATTTTTCAAAAGATGAACTTTTGATTTTGATCAATTTAGTATGATTAAAACTGTGAATTGCTTGGGGATTGTATTCCAAAGCTGATTCATTTCATGCTTAATTACATCTCTAAACTGGGAGTACTGCCAGCGATTGTCTTTATGTAAACAGAAGCCTATATGTTTTGAAAAATGGAATGAAAACACCACTAGTAAAGAAAGATCAATAATATTCTCTTTTCCTGATACTCTGAAGGTCCATATCTTTTTATACTTCAGTGTAAGGGCCAAATTTTCTATTGATAAAAGTCAATACAGTTCTTAAGACATATGAGAAGCTCCAGGAATGTAGATATTTGTGGGGAAACAAAAGGATTTGAATGGCTGGTTTCAGGCATTCTTAGCCATATTCTCCCTGACCCTCTAAGTACAGGGACTTCAGCAGCCACTCTTCAGCTTGCTGATATCAGTAAAATGGCAAGAATCAAACATGAATAGACAGAGGATAGTGAATTGCAGGGTTAGGTTTGTATGGTGATAAAAAGAAGTGCTCAACTGCCTACCTGGTGATATAATTATACATAGTCTTGAAAAAAACCATGGTCCAGAGCACCCTCCTTCAGCAGAGGAGGTAAAAATCTGAAGAAGGGATGAAGTAGGAAGGATTGGAGCAGTCCATATGCTCATTGTCAGATGTATTTCAGTGTCTCCCTGACAAGAGTGCATTTGTGGCCATGGTCCAGAGCCTGAGGAGCTGCTGTGTCCATCTGTGAAGAAAATTATTAATGAATTTAAGAAAAAAAAAAAAATCCTTCTGAAAAGGATTTTGACCTGCTGGAGCTAGCTTTTGCTCCAAATTGCGATGATAACTGAATGCATCAAAATGGTCCACAGAATGGACTGCAACTGCATTTCTGCTCAGTGAGCTATGACAGCACTGTGGATGCTGTCGACTGGAGCCTCACCAGTCCTTGGGCATGCTGGGATCCAGTCATGGACCTAGAAAATATCAGGAGCACATATTTAATCACCTTTCTTGCTATGTTCAGGGTTTCCTGTTCCATAAACCTCAGCTGAGCGTTGTAGCAAAGAAATCAGGTGCATTACTAAAATGGGTGCTGGCACTGGGGAAACACAATTTGCAACACCTTGTGAGAATACTGTGACAAGGGTGCTGGGCAGTCCCCATGTCTGCTGGCAGAAGTCATGGCTGCTTATATTTGCTTGCATCTTCTAAATACCTCTTCAAAACATTTAGATGCAGATTAAGTTGAATTTCACATGTTAAAAAATGCTGCCCTGGAGTTTTTAAACCAAATTTCAAAGTCACTTTCACCTGGAAGTCAGAAAAAATAATAAAAAAGAAAGGTAATGAAATTGTCCTGTATTCTGTGTGAGAGAACCCTGGTTTCCCAGTTACTCAAGTACCACTGTGCTGTACAAAAGCCCATCCTCTAAATATTCCTGGTCTGGTCAGAAGCAGAAATGAATTGAAATTTCATAAAGCCCCTCATTCTCATGACATTTAAAGGCCCTCTTTGAAAGCTGATTAATATACAGTGAGCACCCTGCTGTTAAAGTTCACTGTATTATGATATTGATGGTCTACTATTGTACTTTGAGACCAAACATTGATTTGGGGAGCTTAATAGCTTTTAATAACCTGTCCTACCTGTTGGTGGGAAACACAGATTTCTGATTCTTTACTAGATTGGAGCAAAGCCTGTTCATTTATAGACCCTGTGCTTTCTGAGAGAAAATACAAAAATTAAATCTTTTGGTAAATAGCCTAATTTTACACTTTCCATGTGGAGAGATTGATGCTCTTTCTGCTTTGCCCTAATAATTGGATGAGTGGTCTAGTAACTCCTCTGTTCCTAAGTTGGGTTCTCCTATTATCTACTTCTCTGCGTCCACAGACTAATCTAGAAGAGCTGTAAACACAATGTGCCTTTCTATGCTTCTTTCCAGAATTGCAACACTCTGCTCCTCCATCCTTCTCACTCAACTAAACAATTTACAGCAATCAATAATATTACTTTCATCTACCTTTTTTTTTTTTTTCTACAATAGTATCATTATCAATTCCTCTTTTAAGTCAGGGAAATAAATGTGAAATAATCTCAAGCTTCCTCTCCCTAATGTATTTTTTTTCTAATTTTCCAAATGAATCCCTGTTTCTGGTCAAAGACTAGCACAGTGTGATGAGTTCATTAGTTTGCTGGTATGCATTCTCTGACTTACATTAAAGCACTAAAGGTCTTTGAGTTAGCAATAATTAGATGAGGTCATTAAAGCTACAATGAGATCACTATTGCCAGAAATGGCCTCACATTGTACAAAGTAAGGTCAAATCAGCTATAACCATTACTCATTCTGGATTTTTAATTCATTACATATGCATTAAGTAACAGTAGTGGGCGACCCACAGCTTAGCATGAGTGAGAAGCCCTACAGCCTGTCATATACACAGTATTGTACACTGGGGGCAGAGTCCCATGGGGAGATCTTTTACAGGAACTGTCCCTGGCACACAGAAATCACCATGGGGACTAAACAAGACTGGATCAAAAAGAACCTCTTGGCAGCAGGTGCCAGCAACATTTTGAAGGAGAAGCAAGGCAGGAGCACAGGCTGCATTGTCACCAGGGGCATTTTTCCAGAAAGATTCAAACTAAGAGGCAGCAAACAAGGCTCCCAAGCAAGACAGGCTCAGATGTTCCTCAGACTTCTAGCTGATGTGAAAGCCATAGCTCCATGGAAGTCCACAGCCGCAGCCCAGAGCAATCCAGTCTGTGTTCATCTTGTCAAAAGGTAACAACATTACCTGAGCAGGATGAGAAACCCATGCTCCTCTATCACATTTGCCTTTGTCCCATAGACAGCTCTCCAAGAAAAGTGATGAGTCAGTCCAGCTGGCAAAATGGATGGATTAGTTTTCATTTTATAGGAATGAGTGACGTTTCCATTCTTTAGGTGTTAATTACAAGCACATAGTAACCTGGTGAGGGAAGGCAGAACTCCTTCAATTTTTTCTCGTTTTCTCCACTGCCAAAAAGCAGCTTTAAACCATGGGTCTCCATGGCAATAGATAACCCAAATCAAGCTGAACAAATAGTTAAGTGTGAGAATAGCCAGAAGAGGAGAAAATCAATATACTAATGAAAGTAGCAATTGCTTCCAGATGTGTCTATCATAGAAAACTGAGCTGGTTTTGTATAGTTTCTGGTTATCGCTCTCCTCCTCTTCCTCACACTCTGCTGATTACAGGCAGAGTGGAAAATGACCCTTCCAGCACTATAACACATCACATTCCTTCAGGGCTGTGCAACAGGCAGTGTTCCCAGAGAGAGCCAGGGAGTCAGCAAGTGCTTCACAGCAGCTCTCACCTCTGATGCATTAAAGTCTGCAAGGAATTTAAGGGTCCATTTCATCTGCTTTCACTGTGAAATGACTCCTCCCTAGATTACAAGTGACAACCTCACCTCCATGTCAAGGCTGAGGAGACACGTGAAATTACATGTCCATTCTGGGCCGTGCCAGAGGAAGGAAAAATGCCCTCTTTGACAACTACAGTCCAGAGATGAGGCACAGACCAGAGCCTCTGCCTGAAATCCAAATTACTTGTGGCCAGGGGCTTGAGCATGGCATCCAGGGAACTGACCCCAACAAGTTGCTGTCTGCAACTTCTCCCACCCTCTGGGAAGATTTCCTTTCAGGAGAGGCTGGGCTCCACTTGCTGGCTGTAAATATGCACAGACCCAGGTTCTGCTTTCAGGCAATTCTTATTTGCATTGTCCCTGTAACCAAAGAAATTAATGAGCCTAACTAGCAGCGTCTGAATTTCCTTACAGTCATACCTGCATTATGAACAAAATTAATAATTCCTCAAGAGCTCTTGCTTTGCAGAGGTACTTCTATCTGGGAACAGAAGCACTCTGAATGACTGGGGGAAGTTGCAGAGCTCCCTTCAGCTTGCAAAGTGCTGTCCTCACCCTAAACCCCCTCTTTTTGATAGTTATTTTTGGGGAGGAGTACAGTGTTTTCCTGAAAATATTGAGGCTGTTGAATACAGATTCTAGAGTGTGCAATAAATTTTGGATGCATCACCTACGGATGCTGGAGAATCTGGGACCCTTCAGTGTCACCTCCAGAGACCAGGCACCCTGGGCCAGCTTGCACACGAGCTGCAGTGTCCCCACAGAGATGCAGTTGGAGTTTTACCAGCAACAACATGAAAAGATGCTTCACAAATCTATGCCTAGCAGTTTTCCCTTTTTATTTCCAAACTTGCATGACTGGTAATGAGAAAAAGACATGGCAATGAAATTGCAAATGGAGGAGACTGTAGATTTGGCATGCTAATGTTTTTCTGACATTTCAGCTGCCCTGAGGATCTACTTCTTTATGTAATGGAGCCAAGGGTTGGTTTTCTTTTCACAGAGTTTTTCTTTCAGTGAAGAGGTAAGTCATTAATGTTAATAGATCCTAAAATATCCACAGTGATGGAAAAAAATGTTTTGGTTTAATGTGTGCAGTAGAACTTATGTGCAAATAAATAAAGCATCCAGGTTCATTAGCACTGATGGGTTAGCCTGAAAGGGAAAAAGAGAATATAAGCAGCTAATGTTGTTTGTCCTGCAATCCATCTTCCATGTCACTGAGGGGAAAGAAACCTTTCTTAAATTTCCAATCAATCTTCCTGACCTTTTTACATCATTTGCATCCTTAAACAGATTTTTTTTGTTGTGAAGTTTCCCCTTGATATTTCACTTAAAAAAAAAAAAAAGAGCTTTTCTTCAGAAATCCCTGCTTCCAAATGCCTCAGCCCAGACATGGGTCCTTATAGCCCCAAAAAGAAATACTCAGCATCTGCTATTTTGCCCATGAAGCAGCACTCCAAGGCTCTACTTAAAATGGACCTGAAGTGATGTCCTGGGGTCAACCACATTGTTCATTCGAGCTAATAGAGAAGCAAGGGCCAGGGGAGTGATGGACCCACTCAGAGCTGGTTACTCAGTTTTCTTTCCTTACACAGCTTGAGTAACCTTTGGAGATACAAGTCTTAGTACTCTGCAGGATTGACTTTTGTGTTTTATCTAGTTTGGGGTTTTTTTGCAGAGCTACGTCTTATTTACACAGTTATATTACAGTTAATAATAGATAGACCATGCCATGACACCTTTACCCTGAATTGAAGATACACCAGGTACACAGTAGCAGAGCAAATAGAGGTAACTGATATAACAGAAAACACAAACACATTTACACATTCAGCATTCATATGCTGCCAGTTACAATTTGGGCACAGCTTCTGATGGCCCACAAAATTCTTCAAGTATTTATTTAAAAGTGTAGGACTATAAGGGCAAGTTAAAGAGGCTCAAAAGTTACTTTGTCAGCTGTGGCAACTGTCTGTTGTTGCCAAGGGCAATATAAATTATATCAGTAAACAAGGTTATTGCAAGCATTGTTTTAAATAATGTGTTGGACAAAACTGCTTAGCTTACTATTAGTAGTTAAAAAGCAAATCTGGCAAAAAGATAAATAATACAAAACAATAACCATTGCACTTTATAAAACATGGAACTACCGCTCTTTTTCTAGAAAAAAACATAAGCCCATCATTCATCTTTTCATACTAGGTTTCATTCTTGCAGGGAGTTTTGTCAGGAAAGCAGAGGCAGGTTCCCCAGCTGAGCTACCAGAAACAGCCCACCAGTCTTCTCAGGAAGGAAAGCACTTTGGCTTGAAAGCTTTAGGAGCTGGCTTTGAGGATTTCACACCAACAAATAGCTATACTCAGATCTTTTGGTCTCCATTCTGCTTGTACACTGTTGGCAGCAAATCCCCACCCTGCTACCCAGCAAAGAGTTCATCTGAGTCCATCTGAATTGCATTTCTGGCTGTAATTAATGGGGAGGGAGAGAAGGAGTGCAGAACTGCCCATAAAATACAGCTCTTAAAATTACACCCCATAGAACAGTAGGAGCTGGCTGTAGAATCACAGGACATGAATGAGGTGACTTACTAAACCCTTCCTGACCCCAGTTTCTGTGGGAAGCGGCAAAAACAAAAGTTTTGCCAGTTTTAGGCCTCAGGCTTCTGAGGAATGAGTGGCAGTTTACTGGTACACAAAAGAAGAAGAAGAATGTGCTGTATTTGTGATTGCTATCATGACATTGACTCAGCATTCAGATGTTTTTGGTGGCTTCGAGGGGAATGGAAGTGGGTGAGGGGACCTTCCCAGGCACAGTTGCTGCTCCTGCTTCTGCTCATCCCTCCGATTTCATTCACACGAAAGGAGACTTGGGAAGTGGCTTTAAAGACCTGAGATGCAGAAGGTATCCCGTGTGAGGGTGTGCTGTGGGAAATCATCATCAGTAGAATTATACATGCCTTACTGGCTGCTGAATCCCCCAAAGCAGTTAAAGAGCCAGGAGAATATGAGACTGTCATTACTCTGTCTCCCTCCCTCTGCTTTGGAGCATAAACCTCTGCCAGACACTCAGGCAGAACAAAACACTTAATCAGTGTTAAGGATGCATCTGGTCCCCTCAGAGAGATGAGCTGTTCATTTCTGCTTGTTTACAATATGTTTATAAACATTAGTGGACAGGAATAGATTACCCCAGTTTACTGCCACATAAAGAAGTCAGCTGCTTACGTTTCCCATCATATCTATGTGCTTTTCTTTTACATTACTCAAGTGGTACCTTATGGCAAGTAATCTTTGTGAATTAGGCCAGAAATCAGGAGTGTCCCTGTAGAATTTATACTATTTTCCCTGTCATTATCTCTAAAGTATTAATTTTGGATCAAACTCTTATCCACGATGCCTAATTTTCCTTGCCATCTCAATTGTTTTACTCCATTTTACCTATTTTTCCCTGTGGTCCATGAAGGAATGACATAGGGTTTATATTTGAGATGAAGAGCATATTGTTTGGACAGTAATGGAAAAAGTGATATTGTGATGACACTTGCCCTTATGTCAAATGCTTGTACTCTGCTAAAGAAAACAGCCTTTGCTAAAGGAAATTTTTACTTTTATTTTATTTTAAAACAGATTTTCCACGCATTCTCTCTCTGAATTACAAGCTGGGACTTTACAGAGCAGCAGCAAAATAGAGAGTAACTGTGCAGCTCTGGTCGTGTACCAAACCACTGGGTCCTCTGAAGTGGGCTCAGACATGGGAGTGCCCCCAAGTCCTGGGAAGAGCCCCGCTCTGCCATTTTACATCTCACTTCACCTGTTGGTTCTCCCTTTTTCTCTCCATCTTCTGTTTGATTATGAGCTATTTATGAGCTATTCAGGACTCAATTGTTTCATTTTAAGCCTTTGAATTGCACATCTTGAGCTCTTGATTTGAGTTTGAAAATCATAGAATCATAGATCATGGAGTGGTTTGGGTTGGAAGGGACTGTAATGATCATGATCAAGCAAAAGGCACAGCAAAATCTGCAGCAGAGTCCTCTCTCTCACACGCTTGCACATGCACAGAGGCAGTTCTGGATCACCAATATTTGCATGCTTACAACTCCCCTTCCAATAAAGTGCACTGGTACCCTGGAAGGCAGATTTTCTGCCTTCCTATCATGAAGCTGCCTGTATTGCTCACTATTTGTGTGCTTCATGTTAAACATCAAAGCCAGTGCAGGGCCAAACAAAGGAAATTCCTGGCCTGTTTTCAGTGACAGCAGGAAGCAGGGTTCCCCATGTCAATGGAAGAGCCTTTGACATTCATGTCTTCATTCCTCTCTGCATTATTGTAATGAGTGGTAGACAAACTCCTTTCCTTTATTGAACCCTTCTCCTTCTTTGGGTGGG
This sequence comes from Platysteira castanea, assembly GCA_013397175.1. Taxonomy (NCBI): domain Eukaryota; kingdom Metazoa; phylum Chordata; class Aves; order Passeriformes; genus Platysteira; species Platysteira castanea. The sequence goes on from VYXC01008335.1 coordinate 144,885, forward strand.
AGATTGAGAAAATGGTATTTGTTTGCACCTGCTTTTTGAGGTCTCTCTTCTCCAAAGAATAAAACAAGCATTAGTGAGAAAAAAAGATTCTGATATCAAACCATCCTATACACATGCAAATTGATCTGTTTGCAATATAAAATAGTGTGTAGACAAGATTAATTCAAAAAAGTGTCTGGACAGATTCTTGATTTATTGTTATTATTATATAGCACTAATATGTATGCAAAATAAGTTAGGCTGAGTAATGCAGTGCTTCAGTTCTGACTCACTACCAAGATTTGCACTAAAAGAAGCCAAATAACCTTTCAAACAATTATTTCTACCTAAAATGCTACAGCTCTCCGTTTCACAACAGTAGAAATAATATGGAGAAAAAAGGCACTTCAGATGTCAAACAAATTCATTTCAGATACATTGGCAAACCTCAAAAGGTTAAGGCACCAAAATGAAATTTTAAAACAGGACAGAATAATGTTGGAGACCTTTCCTTGCAATCTTATTTTGCATGACCAGTATTTGTAGAAGTGACTATTAAAACTGAAAAGATCAAAATTTGTAATGCCTTCCACCTGAGGAATGTCTATGGGAGATGACAGATTTTATATTGGGCCCTAAGCTTTACAATTCAGATACATCTTAGGAGCAGTCCTTGCCACATTACCAGAACAAATGAGTGCTAACACATATCTTGCTTTGTAAGCAAAAGTGTCTGTCACTCTTCATTTAGAGGCAGTTCCATTGATTTTGCTTTCGAATTTCATACATAAGAGTGGCAGGATCCAACTCTGAAGTTTGTGTGTTTCTTTTGCATCGGTTTGCCCTGATAAAATTTTCAGTCGACTCATGGATACTTTTACAAGAAATGCCCACTTGGGCTAGAACTTTTCAGCCTTGAAAAGAGATAGAGGAATATAAAGGTCTAGAAAAGCCCAAGTAGGCTGGAAAACCTGATCAGAGACTGATTGTTCACTGCCCCTTTCTGTACTGGGCTAGTAGCAACCAAAGGAAGCTATTGAGAACCAGGGTCAAAGCAAACAAAAGACTGTGATTCTTCATGAAGTCAGTGATAAATATGTGTGAGTTCTTTCTAGAAGTCACTGTGGATGTAAAAAAGTACTTGGAAGAGAGTTTTGTAGGGAATTACTAAACAGAGAGACAGACCATTTCAAGCTCAGGAAGTCCTAGGAGCTGAAAGTAGCTTGAGGCTGCAAGGTGACAGGAGAGAGCAGCCCATGTTCTTACAGGTCAGATTTTGGACCTGGTGGAGAAAGGATAGAGCAGTAGGTGAACCCTTCATCCAAACAGTACAGTTCTTGGTGTCCCTTGCTCTGGTATCCAGTTCCTCGCTTTTGCAGATGATGAGGCCAAATACTTCCTTTGAGGAAGCCATGGAGACCTATCTTAAAACCAGCTCTGCTCTTTGCCCGTCTGTCCCTACCCCTGTTCATAACCATCAGACCCTGTTTACAAGAAATCTCCATGTATTATCCATCCATAATTTACCAAGGGAGAATTTAATCATGGCATTTGTCACAGCTCTGTCTTATAAAAAGTGTGTAAAAGCTATTACAAGAAAGGATGTAGATGGTGTTTTCAGGAGAGCCTTCCTAGCAGGGAGTGCCAAGGGATCCTACGGGCTGTTGTGTGTAATGTCCTGCATCCAGAGAGAGGCAGCAGCTCCCCATGCATTGTGTTCCCTGTTGGCTGCTCCAGGCATTCCAATACCTTTTTTTTTTTAATTTCTGTTACTCTGGAGCTGTCTAACTAACAGTGAGTTATCTCCAGCAGGCATATGGAAAACCAGAACCCTCTGAAATCCTTTACTAAAAGTTCTAGCTCTGGGGAGCTCTCAAGCTTTTACCAGAGGGTTGGCAGGTCCAGTGAGGAAATTCACATCTCCCAAATGCGGCTTTTTAAACTAATTTGAAACATGCAGGCTTATCTGGGAATTCTAGTTTTGAAAAACTGTGTTAGTTTGACACAGGCTTTTTTTTTAAATTAAGAAGTAAAAAAAGTTTAAAACATTTTAATTATAATAACCTGCTTCATGCAGTGTGCAGATAATTCAGGCAATTGGACTACCTAATGAGTAAGTCATTAATTCTTAGAAACACCTTATACATTCTAATCATAACAGCATCAACCATTAAAAAAATCCATACTCCCGTGTTTGCTCTCATTTTCATCTAATAATAGCAATAGAGACCCCAGCACAGGGCATTCTCAGGGATTAATGACCAGCTGGGACTAATGACACCCTTGGCTGTACCTCTGGCCATAAATGCTTGTCAGACTACCATCAATCCTCAGAAACTGCCCTATGCCCAGATCATTACTACTTAACCAGTAGTCAGAAAGAAAATGAAAAGCAAATGTAGGGAGAGTTGTCAGGAATTTTCACATGGGAGAGTGTTTGCCCCTATCAGAAATCTTTGCCTTAATATGACAACACGGCAACCTGTATTGACATTCATTAGTTAGGGGGTTTCTGTGACTACTCTTTCTGCAGTTATTATTGGCTTGGATTCAATCATCTTAGAGGTCTCTTCTAACCTGGTGATTCAGTGATTCTGTGATTCCCCTCAGCCACACATTCTAAGGCAGGAGACATGAGGATTCAGGCTCACAAATGCTCCCAACCCTTTTCCTCCTGGGGCTGCACAGAGAGCAACACCAGCTTTGGTGCTATCACTGGCTCCTGTTGAAAACACAGCTCTGCACGACTGGCAACATCCAGTCAAGAGAGAGCCTTTCCATCCCAGTTTTCTCAGGATGGACAAAGCCGAGACCCTCAGCCTGGGTAAATCATCAACATGCTGTGGAATTTGCAGCACTGCTCTCGTTTAGAGAAAAGCAATAGGAAGTGCAGCATTGGTTCAAACCAGTGGTCAATATAGACTTGTATTTTTTCCACGCTGGCATTCAGAGGAGGTGCATATTGAAGATTTGACCCAAGTTCTCTCTAGATGTTGTGCAAATTTTCAGCACATAGCAGCAAAAGCAATCGAAAACACGTGCCACTGAATTGCTGGAAATGCCAAATGTTTGTGAAGGCAAGTAAGGAAACAAGGGTGTGATTTGACTGACAACCAACTGCTGCCATTTTTACTTTTTGCTGATAGAATGACCCCAGGAAATATTTGTGCTGGCAAAGTTGTAGGTGCAAAATGGGAAAATGAATTGAAGCTAAAGCTGGCAGAAAACTGCTTTCTCCACTCCCCTTAGGTATATGTGGGTGTTCACATATTTAGAAACTTAATTAATAGCTCTGAGGGACTTTCCCTGGCTATTTTTCAATGAAAAATGTTGCCAGTTGGTTGGGGTTGTTTTTTAATTTTTGCGTTTCTATATCACTAATTAAAATCAATATATATTGGCCTGGAAATCATCAAATAGGGAAAAAAATATTTTTCAGATATCCATTATCAGAAGACATTTGAAGATAGGAAAAATGCTGTACATTTTATTTTCTGACCCCCATTTCATTGGTAGCTTCTTGAGATTCTCTCACAAACCAGCAGTGTCCTGCTCTGACCGATGCTTTCACATTTAACCTGCTGCTTCTTTCACTGAGAGAAGGGATATCTCTCCATTGCATTTATCTTCTGATTATTTAAAATTTCTTTGCTGCTTTCATAGTATTGGGAGTCTTTTTCTTCCCTGCCTATAGATTTTTTCCCTGTCTATACATTTCCCACTGTGTGAAGGAAAAGGGGGATTTTTCTAATCATTCCTTCTAGGATATTTTCCTAATTTTGTCATTCTGATAAATGTTTAATACAAATGAGAGGGTATGGGATGACATGAGAGACCAGTGCAAAGCAAACACAGAAGCTCTTACTGAGATGTACAAGGAGAGTTCCAGATAAATCTGTCCAAACCCCTCTGAATAGGAGTCCATCATCTCCATAGTTTGAATTCATTCATCTTTTCCTTTTGTGGGAAAGAAAAGAAGCTATCTAAATCAGTGGGATTAAGCAGAATTTTGCCAATTTACACTAACACCTGGCTTCTTTTAGATAAGGCCCCAATGAACGTTAGCTCATGCCAAAGCACACCCTCGGACTATTGACCTAACTGTTTAAGTTATCATTCCTGAGATTTGGAAGAACAAATGCTGGAACTAATCCTGTCTATTGCATGTAACCTTATGCCCAGGCAGGCATTCATAAAATGTTATCAACATAATGTGTCAGAGGACTTTTATATGTATTTTTATTATTATTTTTAAAGGAGAAACCAGAAATGAATATCAGCTGGTCCAATAATAAGTGAAAGTATTATATCATATGTGTATGACAGATTTTTAGTAGTCATTAAAACTGATGTAAGCATTATATTATTCAAGGAACAGAAAACTCTAGGGAGAACAAAATATGCAAAAATACCCCAGAAAAAAAAGCAGTTGTCAATGACAGGGGGAAAATTGGCACATGGTAACCTGCCATAGTAAGCTTTGCTGTGCCTTGGGAACTCTTAGCCCTACTTCAATATGAACACTATAAGCAGCCATTTACAAGGAAAATGTGAAATAAATGCACCTGATCCTTCGGTCTTGGAATTGGGGCCCTTTGAGACCTACATGAGAAGTTCAGGGCTCAGTCCTGCAGCTTGTCCCCAGCTAGGAGGTTGCTACATCAGCATAAACTCAGCATAGCCCTCACCCAGCTCCACTCCATTTTTATCTATACCTGGCTGGGTAAGCAAAGATGTCTTGATGCACGAGGTGCAATCCCTCACTGAGTAACACTGAACCAGAACATCCTTATCCTTAAATCACAATAGATTATTGCTGGTTGGAATTGATTGGGGTTTTTTCCAAGCAGGTGACAGCCAAAGGGATGCTGATATACCTGTGAGATATCGTATCTGTGCCTATGAATAGCCTGTAGTGGGAAGTGGGAGTGTGTGAGGAAAAACAGGGAATGTAGAATAACCCCCATAGCTTACTGTCAAATAAAACCAGGAGGAGTAGTGTTAGCAGTCAGTGTTTCCCCAGTGCTTTTATTCTTTACAGCACTGTGCAATCCATTGTCAGCTCTCGTATGGTCTCAAAGTACATTTGCCTTCCCCCTGGTCCTCTTGCCTACCCCCTGAGGTTGGGTTTGTTGCTGGAAGATGCTATCACAGCAGTGGCTGGATACCACAGAAATGGTTAGACTTATACAGAAGTTTGCCCCCGTGTCATTAATTACTCCTGCCAATTAGGGGTTTACCCAGGGTGGCATTACTGCTGGAATAAAAACCCTAGCCCCTCTCAATCAGATGGCATGTTCTTATCAAGCGAGTTCTTTAACCAAGCAGCTGCAACTCAGTTAGAAACTAGTACCCATGAAGAAAGCACTGTTGGCTAATTATGCTAATTATGCTAATTAGATAATAGCCATCACCTCTTCAAACTGCAGGCTTGTCACATCTCTCACTAGTATCTTATTTTATTGCACACTGCACTGAGAAGAATTTTTACTCTCCTGCCCTATCTCTCATGGGAATGCAGCACTTGCCTGCTTATAAAATCTGGTTTCAAAGCCCAGTCCTGCTGGGTTTTGGAAAGTTCACACTCAGGACTTGGTTTATCACAACTTAAGGAGATTATTTGACAGGAACTGTTTAAAAGAAAATTGAAGGAAGACTGCTTTTCTGAGATTGGCTTATAAGAGCCCCTGGAAGCTCCACTGCCTACAACCCAGTGAGAACACCATTTATTCAAAAGAATGATTTCATGTTCAGAGGGAAGAAGTGATGCTGCCCTTTATGCTGAAGAGTCCATTTTCATTTAATTCATACAAGAGTAATTTAGAGCTGTAACTTATGGATTTAATGTCTTATTTGTTGGGAAGTGGTCTTCAAAAAGTGCTTTGAATCTATCCTCTTGTTGGATTCTGCAGCAATTTGTTACCATTGATTAAAATAACAATTCCTCATTATTAACTCTCTTAGAATTACATGTGGAGAATTAACGTGAAGCCTGATTAGAGTGGGTTTCTGCTCACTTCAAGTAGGATGCTGGTACACTGAAAATGAACTGAATAACAGGAAGGCTGATAAAGCCTTTCTATATTTGCTTACTACAATATCCACATCCAAGTTACACCAAGAAAATTTCAGATGCTTGTTCATTTGATTGTACTTTTCTACTTCAAAGTCTGCCTGCAGAGGATAAGAGGTTGCATTTTAGGGTGATGTCCGTAAGAGAGCTCAGAGTACGCCTGCTGTGGGGTCAGAGCCCCCACAGGGCACAGCAGCCCTGCCCTGGCTGGGGGAAGCAGCACAGCTCGTCTGGAGCCCCTCGCTGCTGCTTGGTTTCCCAAAGGAGATCGACACAAAGATCCACTCAGGGCACTGCTGAGCTTCTCTGCTATGGCACGTGTTTGGGGCTCCACATGAGAAAGGTGTGAAAGTTGTTTATTATTTATTGTTTATTATTGCTGGTGCTTTGTTGAGCTCCATAATATCTTGTTGGCTCTGATTAAAGTACCTATTCCTCTTTACCTTGCTTGAATTGCACACAATTTTAGGTATCATCAATGAGGATTTCTGCTCACTCTGTCTTCACAGGAGTCTTACAGAAATCGTTAGTTTTAGTGTCTACAATTTCTGATAATTTTTAAGCACATTTTGGTTTTTTCCAGTTCCTAAATGGCTACTAATTTTACTTTATTTGTGATGTTTTGACCATGCTGTATGAAAAGAGACAACAATTTCTTTCAGAGCCACAGGTAACAATTGATACTTGACAGTCTAATTCTTATTTAGATTATAACTTCCCAATTATTTAGCAAGTTGTGAGCTATATAAAACTTCAGACAGTGTGGGCTTTATTCCAAACAAACAACAGGCAAGGGAAGTGGATTTTCCAAAGCACTGAGACAGGGTGGAGGCTGTATCAGACCTAGCATCATGTCCACCAGCACACACAACCTCTTCTAAGGTAGCATGGTCTGCAAGATGTGAGTGTTGCTTTTGTAACACGAACGTGGTGTGTTGAAATCAACTCCTCAGAAGAGTGCAGTGCTGCTAATCTCCATGTTGACACGTCTGACACCACTGATGGCACTGGAGATCACCCGTGTGAGGTGCACAGAGACAGAAGGCACCTGAAGTTCAACCAACTCACCATGGAGAAGTGAAATTCCTTAGTGTCACAGGGCTGTGGGCAGAGCAGCTCTGAGAACAAGACCTGATGGAAAAAAAACCCTTTCCAAAGCTCAGTTTAGTCACAGTATTAGGAAAGAGTGGAGAAGAGCTTTTCTATCCAGAAGTCTTGGCTTCAGGCAGGAGGCTAACACTGTCCACATTATTTCATTTACCAGCAAGTTCAGACACTAGCATGGTAAAGAACCTATTTTTTTTTTTTTAATATTCAGTTTTCCAGAGCATCCAAAACATTTATGAAATGCTTTCTATGGAAATCTGAACACCACTGTTACCAAATGTAATGCTTTCAAACCTTCTGAGTAAACTACACAGAAGCGTCCAACTGTATTGTAAATAGAACAAAATTATTCCTAAAGTTAATTGAAAAAAGAAAATCTACTCCTATTTGCATTCATAAAAAGCTAACCTGGCATCCCAAAAGCAGCTATTATATGTCAGCATGTCATGTGCTTTGGGAATATCTGATCCAATTCACAGCTCATAAATGTCTAATTAAAAAAATATATATACAACAATTTTAATTGGTTCATTGCATCATTTGTTTTTATTATGGTTTTAAACTCTTGTACAATAGTTAGGGATAAAACTCTGTCAATTTGCAGGGGAAAAAGAACTATGAAGAAGGATATTGAACAAAGATAAGTAGGAGTTCAATAATCACCATATGGACAGGGATAGATAAATGGCTGAATGTTAGCTAGAATATAAATCTGGGGTTTAATAAATCACAAAGTAGTTTAAATCTATCTGTGACATGTTTTTAAAATGCCAAAAGGGTCAGTGTAGAATTAAAAAGTGGAGTCAAGTTTTAGGTTCACACAAAACTCCAAGCTGAAGAGTGCAATAGATATATATGTGAGAGCACATTCCTTCTGGTTTAAAAAAAGACAGAGAAATCAGAAAATTTTTCTTATTATTGGTTTTATCACTGTTGGCTTTTAGAATTCTGCAGCGAAGAAAGTTAAAGAGGTATCTTATGGCTAACTCAGTTTTTATCTGATACTTGATAAAGAAAATTCAATTCATAATTATTTATGAACCAACATCAAGGGGTTTATTACTTTGATTACTCACTAATCATTTCACGTAAATGCAGTGACCTAAAAATCCCATATAATCAATAAAGTAGTAAGTTTCAGATTTAAATCACTGTACCTTGTATTCTTGAGTAAACCTTTGGGTAATTTACAAAGGCTGTTGAATTTTATAGGAAGTGTTTTTCAAACCAAGCTGGATTCTAAACAATAATGACTTTTTAATGTGGATCTGTGATTACATTGTCATAGTGAAATACGACAGTCTTTGACTGCATTCGAAATGAGGCAGAGGGTGAATTACTCTGAAGGCATAGATTACCATAGCCTCAGGTAAAGCAATCTTCATAAATTAAACTCCAATCTAAAGTGACCTGTCACTACAAACCTGTTGCTACTCCCAGTAACTTAAATTTCAGTGCACAATTTGTAAACAAGTTCTTTTCCTATTACCACAATGGGGGAGAGTTACTTTGCTAAAGTGCTTTAAAATGAATGTGAGGGAGGAGAATTACACATAAGCATTTTATGGGTTTCTTTTCCATAATTTCAAAAAGCTGTTAGTTTAGGAAATGCAACTTGTTGTCTCCTAAAATGTTTATGCTCTTAAGATCTCTAAAGCTGTCAGCTGAAGGAGCCTTTGGCATAAACAGCATCTGCAGCACTTTCCTTTTTTTGACACACTGAGCATACTTGACTCTCAGACTCTGCAAGAACGTCCACAGTTCAATGGTATTCAAAAATGTTTTGTACATTTAGATGCTTCAGCTGTCATTTCCCAAGGGGTTTGCTGGTTTCGCCACACCTCAGTCTGGGGAAATCTAGTTTATATATGTCATTTTCAGAGATGCTAGAGCAGCTGTCTTCTGAAAATCACATGGCTTTTGCAGTAAAGCTGAGGGCTTTGCTCAGGGGTGGCTTTGGACACCCACAGCAGAGACAGCAGAGTCCTTCAACTGCAGGGATCCTGTAGGCATGGAAGTCCTGACCCTTGGTAGTTTTCACCCAGCCCACTCACATCCCAGCTTTTATCCTACACATCTGTTGGCCCAACAACTGCTCTTTCAGTACTCGCTGTGCTATCAGTGGAGGTTTGTACAAAACTGGGAGGTTAGTCAGTGAAGAGCTGAGCTAATTCATTGGAGTTGGATGTTTTAATTTTCAGAAAGCAAGACCAAAGTATGCCTCCTTCTTAAGAAGACATTGAAATATACCCTTTTTACTGCATTTGCTGATGTCCTGGGGGCAGCAAAGAAAAAATTTTAAAAGGTAGGAATGGAAAGTAAAACACATAGTTTTGTTGACACAAGAACTAAAATGAAACATTTTAGGAAAATGTTTTCAACTTATTTTAGGCTTACTTTCAAAGCCTAAAAATTAATCCCATGATGCTTGGGAAAGCAACTACCTAAAAGAACAGCAGTTGATGGCTAACAACTGCAAGTTCAATTTGTTTTGAGCAAGACCTTCATATTCATAGGCCATGTGTCTTTTTTCTTTCCTATTTGTTTGGTTTTTAGTTTAACAAAAATCTCAATCAGCTTCACATACATGACAAACATGATGATCTCACAGCATGTGGCCCAGGTTTGAGCCACAAGCTCAGTTCCTGGCTCCCTGGAATGACTGGTTTACGTATAGGAAGGTAATGAGGCAGAGAAAGGTTTCCCTGCTCTTCCTCCTCTGGAGGGTGAAGAATTCCTTTCGAAGAATGACAGGTCTGGGTCATGAAGACATTTCTGAGGACCTGAACAGAGCAGGTTGAAGAGGACTGGATTTAGCATGTACCAAATCTCTCTTAATTTCAGATTTTCAGGCTTTCTTTAGGATGATCATCTCCTTCCTCAGCTTAATTAGATATTAATATTGTGTCCACTTCCTGAGCTTTTCTTCTTCCATGTTTCATCCATTCTCTCATCATAACAATTGAGAATGCCTTAAGAAAACAGGTTTTATACGGACATTTTGTGTCTGCCAGGCTGTTTACAATTACTTTGGAGCCAGTGACCAATTTCAACCAAACTTGATGTCTAAAGAGATCTTACTTTTGTATGAGTTGCGTGAACTCTTCCATGCATATCTTTCCACACAGAGAAAGACCCTGCAGATGCCAGAAAATCTACCTTAAGGTGGTTGAAAAGAAAAAGTGAGCCTAAGATAGAAACATGACCAAGTCAGATTATTAATCTTGCACTGCATTTTGAGGAAAGTCTGCTGAAACAGTAAAAAAACCTCAACCCTTCAAAACTCACATCAAAACAGAAACCCACGAATAAAACCCATTTTCCAGTTTTCACAACTTTGTCTGCATTTGTGAGGATGTATAAAGACTTCTAGATGCCTCCAGGATTTTCCACACTTAGTATTTTGTCTAAGCATAAGTGTAGCTGCAAATGTTCTGATCTTGCTGAGTAGTTTGATGTGTGGCTTGTGCCACATCCTGTCAGATTTCCAAGTACTGAGGTTCTTCACAGATTTTTCCCCACTAATTTTGTCAGAGAAAACAGATAGAGCAGCTAGAAGAAGCATGCTTCATCTTGCAGGAGCACTCAGCCACAGCTCCTGTTCTACCAGCACTTCCTCAGGGGGATGGCTGGAAGCACTGGCTCAGCACACGGCTCACTCATTCCACATCTTCCTTTACCTGCTTTCCAGCAACGCTGCTTGAGCAATATTAATTTGCTGCTTTTACAATGATGTCCATAAGTGAAAGATGCCCTTCCCAACACATCCTGCTTTTTTGACTGCACCTCAGTCTTCAGGGAACGCCTGCTGAAATCAGTGCCCACACATTTGGTAAGGAGCAGGTAAGAAGCTTTCTACTGAGCCTGTTGAGACAGTCTGACTGCAGGCACTGGCTTATTTGCTCTACTGCCAAGAATATCAATTGGATACTACACTTGTTATTGATCCAAAAGAAGATTTTGTTGTTGTTGTTGTAAAAAATGTGAATTCATTATGCAATGTCATGTAACACTATAAAGCAAAATAAAAGGTACAGAAGGGAAAGAAAGCATCAGAACAGAACGACAGCAACATTAGCTCTGCAGATTTTCCAGCCTATAATGGTGTGTTTTGGCAGATGGACAAAAAACCCATGACATATCTACGGGTGTCTGAGTCTGGAGATGATTCAGCTCCTCTCTGCTGTGCCTTGATGGGCTTGTCTGTGATGACTAAAACAGTACCACCAGGCTGGCTGATAGCACTATTTGTAACACCTTAACTGAAAAATAAACATACCTGGAGCAGCACAAAGTGCTCAAAGATTAATCTGGAGGATGGCTTTCACTGTCCTCCCAGCTCTTGTCCAGACTAAGATGCTGCACACCAGGCAAAAAAAACGTAAGGTGCTGAGAGGGTCTGCGAGTCCTTTGCTCTCCCCATCTCTTTTCTCTCCCTCTCAAGGGGAAATCTGCTCCTCCTCTGGGTTCACAGTGGTCCATGACTACTAGGGGAGAGACTTCACACACACATGGTGCGGATGAGGCATCCACAAAGCAGTGAAAGATGTGTTTTTGTGGAAATAGGCTTTTGGAGGCTGGGCTCCTGCTCTCCCTGCCAGCTGGCAGAACTCCTCTCCCAAGGGTGGGCAATACCTCTCTGAGCAGATTTCAGTGTGTTTTGCACTGACAGATGTCTCATGCTGAGATGGAGGCCATGAAAGCCAAGTTTCTGCACACCTTTAAAGCTATTCCTAGCCAGTCATGAGCCAACCTCTCATGGTTCTGGTTGTATTTTTCTGACATATACATCTGTGGCTATTCTGTCACACTTAGGAGAATTACCTAGGGTGATTGAGAGCTCTGATTTTCATGTATTGGTTTGCAGCTCAAACTTGTCGGTCCGTAGGTCTACTTCTCCTTCTTTGGCCACAGTGGAGAAACAGCAGAGAAATTGTAAAACCTGTGGCATCTTGGTGTCTGTGGTTGTGACTAAACGGGAAGGTAGCTCAGTTGGATGCTCACTTGCAGAGGATGTATGTGTGTGCTTGAGTCTGTGTGTGCTTGTTCTGCACATGGTCACAGTAACCTGTAGCACTGCCTGCCTGCACACTTAGCAATATGTCCTCAGCAAAGGTTCTTATTCTGCTGCCCACCTGGAAAATGAGCCAGGTTGAGAACTGTGTGGTCCCACAAGGACCCAGTAGTTTTTCTGTCTTTTCTTCAGACTTTCTACATGGGTATTTTGTGTTTAGGAAGTCCTTGAAGGGACATGTAATTACAGAAACAAATCGCTCTTTTGGCACAGCAAGAAATACAGCGATGTGGATAAAAGACAATATAGCTCATTTTCCTGCCTTATTTTTCTTCTGGTGATCTTAAATCTTCTTCTCCTTAAAGCAGGGCCTCCTGAGTCTGGGATGCCAGAAAGCTCCTGTGAAACATGGAGCTTTTACTTAGCTGTCACACTGTTACCCCTCCCCACAATCTCATTTTTCCCTTTGAACGTGTGGACCTTTTGTACTGAGTTTATGTGGCCATGGGCCTATGAAAACTACAGGGGTGGCTTCATGAGAAGCTACTGGAAGCTTCCTCCATGTCCAGTAGAGGCAATGCCAGGACATACCCATGGCTAGACCAATTAGAAATGTTGGCACACCTCTGTTGATAATATATTTAAGATGAAGAAAAATAATGGTATTGCACAGTTGTAATTGCAGCCAGAGAAGAGCAGGGTGAGTATATGTGAGAGGAGAAACTCTGCAGACACCAAGGTCATTGGAGAAGGAGGGAGACAAGATGCTCCAGGTGCCAGACCTGATGTTCCCCTGCAGTGGTGCAGCCCAAGGTGAGGCAGCTGTGCCCCTGCCACCCATGGAGGAGCACAGGGATGCAGAGATCCACCTGCAGCCCATGGAGGAGCCCATGCTGCAGCACGAGAATGCCCAAGAGATCGCTGTCAACCCATGGGAGGCCTGTGCTGGAGCAGGCTCCTGGCTTGGACCTGCAGACCTGTGGAGAAAGGAGCCCAAGTGGAGCAGGTTTCCTGTACAACCTGTGGCCCTATGGGGAACCCATGCTGGAGCAGCCTGGGCTTGAAGGACTGCACCCCATGGAAGGGTGACCCACATGGCAGCAGTTTGTGAAGAACTGTTGCTCATGTGATGGACTCACGTTGGAGAAGTTTGTGGAGAAGTTTCCCTTCAAAGAGTCCATGTTGAAGCAGGGGAAAGGTTCTGAGATCAGCTCAGCTGGCTGGAGCATGGTGCTACTAACACAAAATTTGTGGGCCCAATCCCCATAGGGACTGTTCAGTAAAGAGTTGGACTTCATGATCCTTGTGGGTCCCCTCCAACTCAGAATATTCTGTGATCTGTGACTGCTCTCCCTGTCCAGGGTCAAGAAAAAATTGTGATGAACTGACCATGTGATAAATTGACCATAACTCCCATTCCTTGAGGAGGGAGGAGGTAGTGCTGGGAAGGAGGTGGGGGTGTGGAGAAGTAATTTTTAAGGTCTTAATTTTACTTCCATTATCCTGCTCTGATTTTGTTAGTAATAAATTCAACTAATATCTCTAATTTGAGTCTGTTCTGCCCATGACAGTATTTGATGGGTGATGTCTCCCTCTCCTCATCACAACTCATGAACCCTTTGTTATATTTTCACTCCCCTCTCCAGCTACAGAGGGAAGTGATAGAGAGACTTTGGTGGGTGCCTGGCATTCAGCCAGGGTCAACCCACGGCACCTTTCTGTTCATTTTTTTCAGAGAAATGCAAACAATCATGAGGCCATGTGACTATATTTGTAATATGTGCATGCACAAACTTAGAGATGACAGAGTGATAAGTTGCACACCGAATGGAAAATAAGTCTAAACACTCACCAGCTTACATTTAGCATAAGTATCAATCAGTGTGCTCCAGTGGATCTGCTCCAACATACCCCACTGTGGATGCAAGCCAAATTCTGAGCAGCAACAAACAACCCATTATCAATCCATTAGTCCTCACTGACTGAGCTATACACATAAAATCTTGTTTTACATGCATACTCCTGCCATTCCCCAGTGGAGATAATGAGATTACATGTGCCGTATCACTCAGCCCAGAAACTTGTCACATTCTAATGAGTTTCTTCTCTCTGCCCACAGACACACATAAAATACCTGCTTTTTCTATTGTTACTTAAGAGGTAGCCAGCAGCCAGATGCTCGCTCGTGAGAACTTAGTGACACACTGCAGCACCCAGCTAACACACGTGAGATGATTACTGCCAGTTTTGTCTGTCACTTTGCATCACACAGAGGCAGAATAGCACAGGCTGTGGTTCCCATGACAGTGTTACAAGCTGGGAAATTGAAAGTGGAGCATTCCTCCACCATTTTCAATATAAAAAAGAGCCTTCCTTCCTTCCTTCCTTCCTTCCTTCCTTCCTTCCTTCCTTCCTT
>VYXC01008335.1:159574-219661 GCA_013397175.1 Platysteira castanea
GGGTGCACAAGGAGCTGGGAGGGGACACAGGTGGGACAGCTGACCCCAGATGACCACAGGGATACTCCACATCTAATGGTGCCTGCTCATTATATGAAGCTGGTGGAAGGAGAAGGAAAGGAGGGGAACATTTGGAATTACGGAGTTTGCCTTCCCCAGTCACTGTTAGTTATGACAGAGCCCAGCTTTCCTGGGAATGGTTGAACACCACCCTGCCCACGGGGAGTGGTGAATTCCTTGTTTTGCTTTACTTGCATGTGCAGCTTTTGCTTTACTTGTTAAACTTCCCTTATCTCAGCCTACAAGTTTTATCCTTTTACTCTTCAATTTCTCTCTCCCATCCCACTGCAGGGGATGAGGGAGAAGCTGTACAGGGCTGAGTTGCCATCTGGGGTTAAATCACAATACTTTTCCCTTCTAACCTGTGACTATTCTATAAACAACTAATTAGGTGCTCATTCCTTCTCTTAAAGCGGAGTAATGCCCTTAGCAAGCAAACAACCATAGCCGAATATGGCCAGCATCACAGACTACCTGAAAAAACAGATGTTTCCCCACCCAAAACCCTACTTCTTTCAGAAAATCTTTTTGGGAGAGATGTTTCTTTGTTTTTCACACAGCAGCCTTCTTTCCTACCAAATGGTGGATCCACTGCTGGTTCACCCCGGGAACTCCATATGGAACCCGTCCTTTCGGTATTGGTGGGACAGTGCCACATAGGTAAAATTTTCCTGTGTGCTTCTGCAGCACTACAGTCCACAGTGTTTTCATTTCAGAGTGTCCAAGTGGAGTGTAAGTAGTGCTCGTGCCTTCTGCTGCTGCTCTGTTTTGCAATAATGCTGCTTTGTGTGAAAAAGGGAAAAGATGTCTTTGTAAAAGTCCCTATGCTAAGATTCTGCTTTGAGCTGTTGTTCTGCAAATGGCTTCCTTTGTTCTAGTGGGGAAAGCCCTGCTATAAATAAAAGAAGAATCTAGCTGCTCATTTTTACTTTTTGATGTTGGATAGGTGTCCATTTTGCTGAAGAGCTGGAAAGGTAAAAATATGTACAAAGGGATGGCCAATTTATGCCCTAGATTTTAAAGCAGAATAGCTCATTGATCTTGTCTGGTAGATTTGCTTAAAATTCAGTGGTACAATATGTCTTAGAGCCTGAAGAGACAAGTGAGGATCTGTATAGCTTGCGTGAGCTGAGGAGAAAAAGGAAAAAAATCTCCCATTACTGTATAGAGTGGTTGTCTTTTCAATTATGGATGAAAAGATGAGTATGACCCTGAGGGGCTGGATTGAAACAGAATGCAAGGGGGGAAGAGCCCTAAAAACAAGCAAAATCTTTACTAAGAGATGATTTAAAAGGAACATAAATGTCTGGAAATGTTTTGAAGAAGGAAGAGCAATGGGGTGGGAGAAAATGGTTATGGTGGAATATGGAGTAATGGTATTAAATTAACAAAAGGAAAAGGTCTGTTGAATATCAATAGAATCCTTTCTGTTTTCGTGTGGCATCATCTCCCAAGGGAAGTTGCAGGAGCTCCATCATTTGAGTCCTGGCAAATGACTTGGGACAAACCTCAAGAAAGTGCGGTTTAAGGCACATTACTGTGATGTTTGGGGATGGAGTTACTGGCCTAGCGGCTCGTTTCTCCCATCCCCCTTCCCTGGGAAGCTACAGCTATTATGAAATGAATATTGTATTAATGAAACAAGGAAACGAAAGATATTAATGAAAACAAGGAAAAAAGAAAAGACACTGGAGTGGAGTAAAGCTCCTGTTTATACCCGAGTGGCACTGCTGCAGAGGCAGAACAAAGCACAGAGATGTGTCCAGACAGATCGAGGGGATGGGTGATGGGGGAAGGAGAGACACAGAATAGCTAAATGGCATGAGGAGTGAGAAAAGGGGCAGGTGAATGGGCTGATCAGAGGCAGGCAGTGCCGCTGGACAGGGACTACCAGGGCTGCACAAAGGCCCTTGTGCCCTGGCAAGATTGCTTCTGCGAAGGACTGCTTTTGGGCCACTCTGTACTCCTGTCATAGGGAAATGTGTTCCGAGTAATTAATAAAGCAAGTGGTTCTTCCAGAATATGGTCAGAGAATATGGAGCATCAGGCGGGGTAGGAGGTGCCACTGGTACTTTCCCAAGCCACTTATTCCATGTCTCCCATCACCTGGCAGAGCTTATAACAGCACCCTTTGAAAGGAAGGTCCACGTGTGCTTGTTAATGCTGATAATGCACCTATGTCTTAATTACCTAATTTAAGGGTCTCAAATATATCTTGAAGCATTCCTTGACTAAGCCGCAGATTACTCTGGTGCCATAGAGGAGACTGGCCTTTTCCAAGAGATGGGAATACAAGATAAAAGGGGCATATTGTTAGAGCAAGGCCATGAAACATCAGATCTGGAATCACAAATGCTGCTCTTGAGATCCCAGGCTGTTGCTCAAAGCCCATATCTGGTCTTAAATCCCTCTTTACTCATGAACTTTATGAACGTGCTTAAAACTTTCACTGCTTCAAGTTAAGCATGAGCTCTGAAGGGTTTCTTGAACAGAGTATCTGAGTACAGTATGGCATAAGATATTCCACCCAGACAGCTCAATAATTGTTTTCGATGAAAAACAGAATTCCTTTCAAGTGGAGTCCCTCAGCACTAAATTAGAATGACCTGGAGCTGTCTGGGTTTTGAGATGAGGCACTGTTAGGAATCCGACCATTTTATTTTCCTGGAAATTCAGCTGAAACCTTTAATGCTGCACAGAATCACTTGTTTGCAAGAACAGGGGTCAGAGGAGGCACTAAGGGAAAAGGCAACGGAAAAAAGTTTCTCTTTTTTCCTTAGAACCTTAAATATAAATATAAATTTTGTCACAGAAGTGTGTCCAATAGTTGAAAAATAAATCCACTCACAAAGGCAAGAATTCATTGTTTTAAAAGTAAAATAAAACAAAATAGTCATAAGGCAAATTGACCCTCATCAGGACAACAGAGAAAACTAATTTAATTTCTATAATATAAGACAGCAATGATTAAGTCTAATGAAAATAAATTCAACCACCTTAAGAGTGGGCTATAAATGCTAAGTATATTGTGTCAAAAATTGTGTGAACTTCAAATTTGTGCACCAATTCAAAATCTGCTTTAAAAAACTGTTGTTATTAAAGTCATTTGGTGAGAATTCCATTATAAAACCAAATGAAATCTTAACTCTACGTGAAATAAATATTTTTTTCAAAGCCTAAGCAGACTGCATTAACTTAACATGCAATGATCTAAATTATGTATTAAACTCAATTATTTTTATTATTACTTTTCAATTAAGGTGACGTGATTAACTCCACTCTTATTAGTCTCAGTTCCAATCCCAACTGCCTCTCAGTTTTGGTATCTTCTCGGGGAGAATTTGTTCACAGAGTGATTGTAAACAAGCCTGTTCTCCAGAGTTCTTTGAAGAGAGGTTTTTTGTGAAGAACAAAACAGCACTGTGGTTCAACAGGAATATTAGAGAAATGGTGCTTTCCATCAGTTTTGGCAGCATTTTGAATGGAAGAGTGTGAGTACCAGGGTTCAAGAACTCAGTTGTTTGTTTTTTATCCAGGTTAGTCTCATGGCTGTGTTTTTGAAATTAACACTTTGTTTTTACACCTTTTCTTCCTTAATAGTCACCGAAGATCTGACCGAGCTTGAAATGCCACAGCTACTTCTAACATGACCTGGACTCCAAATCAGGTTCACTCACCCCAGCAAAGGAGATCTCATTAGCATTAACATCTGCAGTCTCTGGACTAATTCACTGAGTTAATGCAGCAAGTTATTTAAAAAATATTATTTTCTTACAACACCATCTTTGTGCATGTGGAAATCAAAATTAATGGCTCTGACTTTAAAGTAATTTATTTGCGTGGGTTTTTCATCTTGAAGCATTCATCATTCTTCACATATTCCTTTTTCTAGTGTAATTTCTCACAGCCAGAAGTTGTCTTCAGCATTTATAAATTTTCTAATGCTAGCAAGATGTGAAAGATCCTTGGGAATGTGTTTTTAGTCCTAGCAAGTAATGATAGGAGACTTCATTTGTACAACGTTTCTCTAGGGGTTTTTCAGTAACCAAAAATGGGGCTTACAGCATTTTTGAAAGATGTAATACGTTCATCCTGAAAAACAAATAAAAAAGTCAGAAATGTTAGTCAGATCTGTTCTCATTTTCACTGGGGAACCTTCACTGCATTCCTAGGAAAAGCTTTGAACTTTGGCTTGAATGAGGACTACTGGACTTGATGCACTCTCCCCCTCACACACAGGGCTTGTGTCTGTAAATCAAGAACACCAGCACTGATCCAAAATCCAAGCCTTCATTGACTCAGCGTGGTGTCTGCATCCCATGCTTATCTTCTTGGAAGCTGCCCCTCCAACCCAAACCATTCTAAGATTCTGTGATTCTCTGATATTGTGTCTGTGCCTCGGCGAAAGCTTTTTGTTTATTTATTTGATGAATTTCTTTGAGTTTAAAGAAAGGAATTAATTTTACTTATTTCTTTATGTGATCATTAGAAAAGCTTTTAATGAACATAGTAAAACCCAACTAATTATCACAATGGCATTTAACTCTAAATAAAATTGACAGGAAGCAAGAATATGATACATATAATTTTGCACAGTTTATTAAAACACATTTATCACTTTTTTTCCTCCTAAAGTAACCTGATCATATTATTCCATGATAATTTAGCTAATATTTTTTCTGTGCATTTAATATTTAAGTGGCTTTTACTGATATTAAAGTCATAATGCATTTTATGGAAATTACCTTGCATTCTAATTACTTTTCTTGGTGAGGAATGGTAAATAGAATTATCTCGTTATGCTTGTTGTAGATGAAAGCAAAGAAATATTTAATGAGAAGAGACTGCTATAGGAAAAAAAATCCATATTCAGATGTCTTTTTCAAATGAGTCCATTTTGCCATCAATTCAGAGACGCGCAACTCCCAGAACCAAAGCAGGAACCAGGCGTGTATGTGAACAACAAAAGGCTCTGAATGGCAAGATGGAGGCTTTTAACATCGGTAGTTCCCTTTTTTCTGTGGCCTGCCTGTCCAAACCTAAGCTGAGGGCAGTTGGGAGGAAGACAATGCACTACCACGAGAAAGCAAGAAACACAAATAACGGTGTCCTTGAGCCCGAGCTGCCCCACGCTGTTAATAAATGAAGCTACTGTTAGGAAGCTATAAATTGTCCCTACGGAAACGGAGAGGTCAAGGCCCATGTAAAAGTTAACCTCTTGTCCTTTTTTCACAGTTCTTTATATGAAATGTCCTTACTTCACTGGAAAAATAGAGGAATTAATTGTGGAGAAATCAAGTTTTCCTGCCAACTCCTCTCAGTTGCTCTACTGAAGTCCAAATGGACCCACAAACAAGGCTGGATTACTGTATCTGAATATAAAATAGGGAGGTTTTTTTGTATGAACCCTTACGAAGATGAAGATGCGCTTTAGGATGATCTGAATGGGGCCTCTTCTCTTTCATAAACCATCTTTTGGGGGATACGAGATGGAGTCTGGCTCCAGGGAAATCATACTTCACTGGCCACTCTGTGTCAGGATATCTCTCTGAAAATCAAAATGCACCATGGCTCTTACTTAGTTTGCATGACTTTGTAACATCCAAAGAGCTGCCACCAGAGCAGCAGAATGGAAAGTACAGTATGTAGCAGAAATAGGAAGGAAAAGAGGAATAAGTGAACAGTAACACCAAGAAATGAAATTCCAGGTGTTGTTCCTGTGGGGTTCCACAAATGTCTCTGGATTCGCATTTTTCCTTTCTTTTGCACTGGTACAAGGGTTCCCTTGCACCCACCTGCATACATGGCAGCAACAGTTACCATTGGTAATGTGTTTTATAATTATATTATAATTATATGTATATATATATAAATAAATATATATAAAATTCTATAATGTATAAGCGACCGTAGGTGGTTATAATTGTGATAGCTCTGCCACCTACTGACCATGGAAACTGGAAAAAACAATGAGCTCGAGGTGCCTTTTACCCAGTTATCATGCAGGTCTCTCAATGTGACTTTTCTGCTTGACTTGAGCAGCGCTGTCCTTGCAGCTGGAGAGAGCTTCAAAGCAAAACCCCTGAGGGTGGGGGCAGGTCTGAGTGTTACTGACCAGTTCACATCCCCACTGACCTCCTGGGCCATGCAAGGATGACATCTTTGGATGTCATGGACATCTTTCTGCTCTGGCTGCCATGTCATGAAGGAAAATCCTCCTGTAAATCTAGGTGGAGACATGGATTTTTCCATCCTGTTATGTGAGAAGCAGCAAGAAGAATGGGTGCGTCTCTCATGGAAGGACATCCCTGAGGCTTTCATTTAGTTTAAAGAGATCATCATGTTTCTCCTCCACATGGTCCTAACTTGAAGAGTCAGTATTTTCTCTTTACATTTCCAAACTCACCAGCAAGACAAGTATTGTAAGATTATTGCTGCTCACACTTGTTTCACTTTCAACCTTCCTGTTCGGGTAACTTTGGAGCATCAGGCATTAAAGGAAAGTGGATGCAAAATGTAGAGTCAAGCTTTAACTCACACTGAAATTTCAAATTCAATTTAATTCAAATGAATTTCAATTATGAATTTCTGTCTACATTAAGCAAATTTTTCTATTTAGGGGAGGGAGACTAGAAAATTCTGTGAATAATGNCTTTGTAACATCCAAAGAGCTGCCACCAGAGCAGCAGAATGGAAAGTACAGTATGTAGCAGAAATAGGAAGGAAAAGAGGAATAAGTGAACAGTAACACCAAGAAATGAAATTCCAGGTGTTGTTCCTGTGGGGTTCCACAAATTTCTCTGGATTCGCATTTTTCCTTTCTTTTGCACTGGTGCAAGGGTTCCCTTGCACCCACCTGCATACATGGCAGCAACAGTTACCATTGGTAATGTGTTTTATAATTATATTATAATTATATGTATATATATANTTATGTTAGAAGCAGCAAGAAGAACGGGTGCGTCTCTCATGGAAGGACATCTCTGAGGCTTTCATTTAGTTTAAAGAGATCATCATGTTTCTCCTCCACATGGTCCTAACTTGAAGAGTCAGTATTTTCTCTTTACATTTCCAAACTCACCAGCAAGACAAGTATTGTAAGATTATTGCTGCTCACACTTGTTTCACTTTCAACCTTCCTGTTCGGGTAACTTTGGAGCATCAGGCATTAAAGGAAAGTGGATGCAAAATGTAGAGTCAAGCTTTAACTCACACTGAAATTTCAAATTCAATTTAATTCAAATGAATTTCAATTATGAATTTCTGTCTACATTAAGCAAATTTTTCTATTTAGGGGAGGGAGACTAGAAAATTCTGTGAATCATGCTTATTTCACAATTTTCTAAGCTTTCTTTCCACTAGAAATGACCTTTAGATAAACTGATTTTAATTTACTTTTTTAGTCAAAACATCTTCTGCAACATCTACCATAGTTCTGCAAACGATAACTGCAATAATATTTCACCATTTTATTAAGGATCAGGTTATCTGTGTAGAATATTTAGAAAGGTCAGTGTGTCATATATAGCATATAGGCAAAAATAAAACGACCAACGAATGTCATTGATATTTATTGCAAATGCTCTATAACATTCTGAGTTTGCCATGCACATTTCTCCCTGTAATAGAACATGTTCCTAAAATGGATTAAATCCTGATTTGATTTTAGTACTCTACATATTACAAATGCATTTAATTTTAAGTGACAAAATAAAATGTAGCATATGACATCCTAATCTGATGTATAGCAGCTTCACCAGCAATTCCCTGTGAGATACATCTTTTTTTAGTAAAAAATGTCAGTGGTACTTGAGTTAGCTCACCAGGACCTTGTGTTCGAGCAGCACCACACTTCAGTCTCTTCTCTTAACCAAATATTACCAAAACTGAAGGGACCTCAGCAAGAGGGACAAAAGCAAGTCAAAGGAGGTTTATTTGCTTTACTAGGCACAAAGAGCACTCCCTGTTGCTGTGCTCCAGCTTATTTGAATAGACACCAAAGACAAATGCATGCAGCAATTTTGAAGGTCCACTGGAAGACTTACCCATTGGATTTTAAAGAGTCAGGATGAGGACAGAGAGAACAAACGTGATGTGTCTGTGTCAAAAGTACAGTCTTGTTTTGGAGGTCACTGGGTATCTCACAGATGGAAAACAAATAAATGAGTAATAACATTAACTGAATGATTGGGTTATGGGCATTATTTTCTCCAGAATCCTTCAGAGGCTTCAATGTGTTGACTTCAGCAAGGCAAAATCCTCTCAGGGCATCATGACCATTACGACCTCTCTTCTTTCAAATTATGTTAGTTCTGAATAACAATTATGGAAATTAACTTATTAGTGCAAATTGATACATGATGCTGGGCCAGCAGAATCGACTATTCTGTATTATTTTATTTATTTAGGCTGCAGTACCGGTTATAGTGCAATAAACAGAGACTGACTGTCACTAATGTAGAGGGATATTTAAGTTATGAGTATAACAAGAAATTCATTTATGTGAAATTTACCTCAGAAACATCAAAGAATATTCTGGTATTATCTGCAATTTGCCATGGCTGAAAAATGAAAGAAAGGGCTTCCATAACACAAAGCCCAAGAATTAAGAAATTACATTTGTTCTTTGAGCAACAATATGAAATCTTGTTTCTTTGAAATAATTTGTTCAATTCTAGAAGAGGAACATATTTTTTTCTCTTGCATATTTGTTCATGTCTTCCCTCATTCACCTCTTTTCCACCACATTTTGTGATGGGGAAGTGCAAACTGGACATAAAATTGAACACACGTGTCTCGGAGGGAGGAAGCTGAAAAAAGACAAAACAAGCGTGGGCAGAGGTGCTGTCCTGTGGCTGCCAGTGGTGCTGAGACTTCATCAGTGTCTCATGAGGACCATGTGGAGACCACCCCATGCCAAGGCGGGAGGAGTCCCATCTGCCCAGCCTCTGGGAAACCCCTCATTCCTCCAGAAAGACATTTGGGAAACCTCTGCAAGTGCCAAGGCCCACGCCAGCAGACCCCCTGGGACAGAGGAAAGCCCATGTGCATCAACAACCACCTCGTGTGAGCGTGACCCAACACCCCAGTGGGAGCTCCCACAGACACCATGGGTAACTCGCTGCTGCTGCACCATCCACCAGAAAGTCCGTGAGGAAAATCTGAAGGAGAATAAATCTTTCGATGTGGCCAGCTGCATTCAGATGCAAATTTTTGTCTGTAAAGCTCAAGATCATCACACTGCCATGGGACTACAATGACCTGTCCTAAGCCTTGTATAGGACACCTCAAATCAGCTTTGCCACCGCCTGTGCCAGGCGGGCACTGAGCCCTTCTAATCTGGCCTCTATTGCTCCAATTAACTGGGGACAGCCCCCGAGGCTTTAGTAATGTTTGTACATTGACTGTTTGACAAAACATCACACATAATGAGGAGAAAAATAAAATTTGGTGTATACTCATATGGAAACTAATTTTCTCAGGAAAAAGTAAAATCTTTTCAGCTTCCTTCATATTACTGCATGGAAGTACAGTAGCAGCAGTTGTAAAGAAAATTTTAATGATATGCCTGAATGTCACAGTTAAATCTCTGACAAGTTTTTACAATGGCAGCATTTTGATCTTTTTTTCTTTCTTCTTATTTGACCCTAGAGATTACAATCAAAAACTTTCCTTTTTTTTTTCCACAATGAAACATTCAAAATTTAACATTAAATCTTATCTACAAATTGACAAAGCCTGTGATTTAAAATGGAAATCGGAGATAAAAAATACTGATATTGCGCAAGGGAAAAAAAATTTTAAGTTTAAATATAATTAATTATCTTTTAATTTCTTGTGTTTGCATATGTCATGGAGTGTTTGGGGAAAGTCTTGCTCTTTGCAATTTTACCTGGCTATCTGTCTAATGACACCTGGCTGTGCAGCTCCCACTGGTCATTTCAGTCATCAGCAAGAGTTTGGGTGCAAAGATGTTCTGTGAATGCTCCTTTTGCTCCGGCTATTTCAAAAATACTTGGGAGAAAGCAAGGAATTTCCAAGAAGGATTGGCTGTTATCAACTTCCCAAGCAACATGTGCAGCTGGGGCAGTGAAAAAGATCAGAGAACAGGACCCTGTATGTGTGCATCGGGATTAAACCAGAAGTCTCCAGAGCAAAACCAAAGCACAAAGGAGCCAGAGGCTGCTGGTTAGAGGCTCAACAGATTCAGACAGAGCCTTAGAGCACGAGGCAAAGAGGCAGAGATGCAAAATGCCCTCTGGCTTGGAAGATACCCAGTGGTTTAAAAACTGGGGTGTATTGCATAATACAGACATGAAAAGGCTCAGAGGTTTGGAAAAGTTCCTGGAAAACAATGAGCAGCTGCTTAGTGCCATGTCTGGACAAGGAGTGCCCCTGGGTGCCCCAGCTGCCACACGGGGCCAGCAGAAGGACGGGGGATCATGCTGTGCCCGAGGCCGTGCCTGTTCCTGGGGCAGGTGGGGAGGCACTGGCTGTAGGGAGGAGAGTGTGGGGAACAGACCGGGATGTCAGCTCAGTAAACACTCCTCTTGAAACTCTCCTTCCATACAATCTGCTCATAGAAATACCCAGTACATGGCAACTCCTCTCTTTTCTGCCTGTATTGTTTTGTGCTAAACTCACGGGAGAGTTAGCTTAAAAATTCACTCACTAGCCCCAGTGAGACATTGTAGCTGGTCACGGGGATCCCTCCTGCTTGCTTGAGAGGGGCATGGGAGGGAAAGGGAGGAAGGGAAAGAATTTCATCCTGGCCAAAAGCTGCACCAAGCAGCGTGGTGCTCTGAGCCCTCACACCCAAACAGGTGAATGCAGGAGCAATAGGAGCTCCGAGTGTTGCCGTTGTGCAGCTCTCGCTTCTGTCTGTTTTGTTGTGGCAGAGGAAAAATAAGGATAATAGTATCCATAAATCTTCATGAGCACTTAAACCTGAAGCTATCTTGGTGCAGCTTAAATCAAGATAATATCTGAAATTTTCCTTTCAGAACCCTTTCTTTTTCTTCTTAAATGGCAGCTTTCTGAATAATTTTAAGCTGTTGGGAAAAAGAAAAAAAACCCCAAACAACATCAAGCACCATGGTACTTACTTTCTCAGTCCTGATAAATAGATGTGAGTCTGCTGACAAGGAATTCCAGTGAGCTTAGATATCTGTTAAACTTGCATTTTACTCCTCCTAATATCTCAAAGATTTCTTTGCCCTCTCTGATCCTGGCTGAAACTCAGCCAAGTTCCATTAAAAAAAAAAAGAAATGGTGGGATAAATTGAAAGTTTGCAAGGAATTCCTTGTTGTGGCCTTAAGTGTAAAACCATTACAGTCTTTTCCTCTCCAAAGAGATTTCTTGCAGTTTCATAAAACTACCAGTCTCATCCACTGAATCCTACCTTTCAAAAATCCTTATTGCTGTTGAAAGTTCGTGCCATCACTTTATTTTATCTCAGAGTTTTCCAGAGAGGTCTATTACTCTGTGTCCTTACTTCACCTGCAGAGTCTGAGGTCTGTCTGTTTTAACTTTAGCTGTACCACTGCAATTCAACAAAATCTGTGGGAGAGGCATGAACTGTACAGTCCAGGTTAAATTTTTAGTCTTCTCATTCCATGCAAGTATTCATTTCCTCTGAGAATTCGTTTCAGGGCCATATAAACTGACACTGTCTTTCTCCAGAGGTCTATGTTTTTAAAGATGTAGAGAAAGTTGGTCTCAGTTCCCTGGGATTTTAATCACTGACCATATATCACCCTTATAGCGGTAAAAAAGCAAAGTCTAAGAGGACAGCAAATATGGATTAATTTGGGAGGCAGAGATCATGATCACTCATTTTCCCATTATTACTGATGCCATATAGCCTGTATGAGCAGATCACACAGTGGTGTTGCTGCCAGCACCCCTTGCTGTGTGGAAGTAGGGACCATCCTCCTGAGACTGGGAAAAAGAGTTGGAAAGTTGGAAAATACGAGTTCTGACCTGAGGACCTGACACCAGTTAATGGATTTAGTACTAAGTGTAAATTATTGCTAATATAAGAAAGTGGGAGACAATTTTAGCTGTTAATGAGATCAAGTATGAAGTAATTATTTCTTGTCAGTTTTAATAAGACACAGCAAAGAATGTACCAGTGGATTACCACTTTATGCCCTTGCCTTCACTGGAATGAAGCTCCATGTTGGAGCACAAAAGATAATACAGGACAAGATGGAAAAATAACCTAAAAATTACTGCTGTGAGGACATCCATAAAAATCAAATGCTAAATGAATTCAAGCTATGCAAATGGTTGGCACTGGCTTTATTCATGCATTTTTAACACATCCAACATGATCTTGATTTGAGAAGGAACAATAACGCTATACCAAATAATTTGTTGGTAATAAGCTCTGTCTGGTTTTTGTAATTAAGAAAGTGATTAAGAAAGGCTAAGTCATTAATGCTTGAACTGCTGCTGCTGGGATATGCACAGTAACACACAATTTGTAAACTTTTGGCAGAGGGATTTATTTACTGATGCTTTTTCAAGAAACTTCTTTATAGTGTTTATAGAATGTGAGAAATAATAGACTACGATTAGGAGCAGAAAAGAGCAATCATCCTGATAAATGCCAGTGAATTGTAAAACTAGACCCATTACATAAGGTACAAATGCTGAATCTTGCAGCTCAGCTACTTTGTCTTTTGCACATTCATTATGTCAAGGATAGATGGTCAAGTTTGGCAGGTAGTTAGGTGAGCACCGGAGAAGCCACAGCTTCTGTAGCCAAACCCAATGTTCAAGTTCTCAGTCTCAGAAAATGGTCTTTTCCTCAAGTGTTTTGGTTTGTGTATCTACTTGCCAGTTCTGACCAAATGCAGAAACAACAGAGGGGAATGGGTCAGGTCTTCTGATATAAACAGAAAGTGAAGGACCTCCCTTCGTCCAGTGTCACAGGAAGGCACAGTCTGATGTCTCAACACTCCAAACACAACAGAATACTTGAGGAAATTTTTTATATCACACCTAGTGCCTGTGATGCCTTAGGTTTAAATTTCTCTATTTTTCAAATCCTGTACTGCCTAGTGTGTAACTCTAAAGTTTCTTGTAGCTTGCTAGCTGCTCTCTTAGGCCAGACAGACACAACAAAGCCTCTCTAAACTTGCTGTTCAAGGACACTCGGGCTGTCCTAGGCTCAAAAGGTGTAAACTAGGACCATGAAAGAGGTGGAGGAATTGAAAAAAGCTAAAGTTTTAATTGGTGAATTTATGCTGATATGCAAATGGACCAAACCTATATCTGTGTCAAGAACTCGTGACCTGTCGTCCATCTTGGGGTCCATTCTATGGAAGCAGCCTCTGGCTCCCCAGGGTGTGCCTTGAAGGCCCTTCAAAATACCTACCCTTATTCCCTTACTCCTGTCTAGTCTCTGTTTTTAGGTGGTTGGGAGAAGGCATCACCTGATCTCAGCTAGGTCTCCAAACCAGTAAAATGTATCTCATTGTTAAGTGGGATGCGTGTACCAGCCTGGCTGTGACTTTGTAAGAGGGAGAGGATGCATCCCTTTTCCCTGTTTGTGGGATGGAAGCCAGCATCCCAAGGCAGCTGCAGCAGCAGTTTCAGTGCGGAAATGTTGATTCAAGAAATTATTTGCACACAGAAGACAACTGCTCTTTGAAATTCATGTTGTTATGACTTGGAGAAAACCCTTTCAAATTACATTTTTAAATTTCATCACAAGTGACATAAGGTTCACTTTCTCAATTGCTTTATCTTTTATTGCAATGCAAGAAATAAGGGTAAAAGTCTGTAGTGCTTTTACAAAGATTAAACAGGCAGGGTAAAACAGACCTTTCTCTCTCTGTAGATTTTTAAGTAGATATAGATATTTGATGTATTATAGATGTTTCTATCATGTAAACATATCTCTCTGAGTGCATTATCAATGAAGACCAAACCTAACCTTTTTTAGAAAACAAGGATTTTCAAATCTAGTGTAGGTAGTAATAGATTTATGCTCAGAACTGTATTATGCTGGAATCCGTGTTGTAGTTCTCTATATGTACTTTCAGAGGAATTTGGTGCAGACTTTTTCATGAACCAGAGATAAAAATTATTCTCTACTAGAGTGAAATCGATTAAGATCTGTCAAACTTCAAGCAAATTGCTTTCTGCTTGGTAATGCCACCTAAGAACCGCCAGAGGCTTTACAATTTATTATGGCCCTTGCTGAGCAGCAGCATGGATCCTCTTGTAAAAATTATGAAATTATGTCAATAGAGTTCTTATACTTTCCTGCACAAGGGTAGCATAGGAGATAATGAGAGAATACTGGGAATCAAAGCTTTTACTTTAGAAAGATTTACAGCTGCTGCTTCATACCATAAGTCAACACTGAATAATTAAAAGACTTGTAATTAAAGGCTAATTCAGTATTGATTGTGTCCTAGAGCAAGGGGGCCAGTTCACTGTTCTTGCACCATCCTGTGCGAGCTTCATCAGCCAGACAGCAAGAGTGCAATTACCCTAAGTAGCTGTCAGCAGTGGGATGGCATCTCCCCAACCCATTCAGTGGGCTGTGGGGGCAAAGTGATTATCTCACAATGTCTTCAGTATCACACATCCCCTCGGACCACTCCTACACCAAGTCTGTTTCATTTGGGAAACTTCAGGTATGAACTCTTCAGTCCAATTGTGTTCTCAGTTCTCTGCTCCCTCTCTTCATGTTTCCTGTGATGGCCAATTTTGAGATGAGCACCTTTTTCAGGATCTCTGGTTGCTGCCTCCAGTGCTTTTCATAAGCATGTTCAGAGTTGCTCTCTGATTAGATGAATAAATGAAAAAGGGAGGGTCATGGGCACCTGCTTTCCAGGCTGCAGACCCATCTGCACCTCTGCAGCCATGCACATAATTTACCCAAACTTTCTGGAAGTGGAAGACTTCGGTTTGTTGATGCACACAGATAACTTATTCATCATTACACCAATGAACAGAGAAAGACCGTGTGGTAATATGGCAAAGGTGGCTGTCAAAATTCAGGAAGTCACATTTCTCTCTATGACACCTTGATGATTCTACAATTAAATTTCACTGGCCCTTAAATAGTCTATCCCCACCAATCAAATGATTTTTTTTCCTTCCAGGATCCCATTTGCCTCCTGTATGCATCGTATATCATAGAAATTAGGTCATATTTAATATGCTGAATCATAAACATTAGAGATGGAAAATCTCATTGAGCCATCAAATACATTCCTTTGGCAGTGGAAAAAGGTTCCCACGTAGAATAGAATTTAATTTTTAACAAATAATATATTCTGTCCTAAAATGTTTCTTTTTTAGTTGGTATTTCACAAAACTCATTTAGTCCTTGCTGTAAGGGATTTTTATGATTATCTGGATTTCCTTTTAGAAACTTTGCTTCAAAACTTTTAATTATATCTCCACATTGCTCTATCTCTAGGAAATAACATTTGCAGGTAATAATCATACGCCTTTTTTGCAGCGCTATTCAAAATATGAAAAGATGGGTCTAAATATGGAAACAATCCTGTAATATCCATTTGCCAAGATCTCTAAATACCCTGCATTTTGTTTTCCAGTCATGATTTTTTTTCTTTACAGTTTGGGAAACTGAAATAACCACTTTTCATCTGGAAACCAACTTTTTCTTAATGGAATTTTTAATTACTTTTCAGTACTTATTATCATGAAAAGTCTATATTTTCTTATCAAATCTGTGCCTTTTTTCTTTAGCTAAGATTTGAAACAAGAGCAAGTTCAGTTATTTAGACAAATATGTTTGTGACTCTTTCACGCATTACAAATCAATTCTTTCAGCTGACCTGATGGTTTTGCATCAGATCAGAATACCAGAATATCAAACAACTTTATCAGCAGGAAGAACTCCATTAGATATTCCTACATTTGAGAGTAAAAGAAAAAAGTCTATCTGGAAGACCCTTTGCGGTTTTTCTTCTCCCAGTGAGCACAAAGCCCAAGGAGAAACTTTCTGCCAGAGTGTATTGAGGTGGGTGATAACCTGTTTTTTTATTTCTACTTTAGAGTACACCAAAATGGGACAATGCTGAATCACTGGGTGGGACTGAGGATCTCGTATTTTTTCTGTCACTGAGGAACACCTGGGGACAGAGACAGGAGACAGAGCCATATCTCATAAAACTTATGTCCTTCATCTGATCTCAAGTAGGCTACTTTCTGGTATCATTGGGTGCTCAGATAAGGTAAAACAGCCAGAAAAACAAGAGAAAACACAGATCACAGGATCACAGACAGGTTACAGGTGTAAGGGACCTCTGGAAGCCATCTGGTCCAATTACCCTGCTCAGGCAGGGTCCCCTAGGGCAGGCTGTCCAGGATTGTGTCCAGATGGCTTTTGAATAAGTCTGAGGTGGGAGACTCCACAACTTTTTTGGGCAACCTGTCCCACTGCTCACCATCACAGTAAAAAATCTTTTCCGGATGCTCAGACGGCATCTCCTGTATTTCAGCTTGTGCCCTCTGGTCCTGTCACTGGACAGCAGTGAAAAGGACCTGGCTCTGTCCTCCCATGAAGTATTTATATGCACTTATAAGATCCCCCTGAACCTTCCCAGCATGAGCCTCTGGTGTACCAACCACTCCTCCCAGCTCTGTGTCCTTTGCAAACTTGGTGAGGGTACCTTGATGGATGCAGAAAACCTTTCGGGCTTTTATGGAGCATGAAGAATGTGGCCAGAGAGGATGGCCTATTTATGAATTTTGATAATATAAATTGCTTTCTCTTAAGGCTTCCCACCACCTTATTAGAACCTTTGGCTGCCAGACAAAGGGTAATTCCTGACCAGTTTCACTAATTTTCCCACTTGAAGCAATGTCACCATCCTGCTTGACCTTTCAAATCAATTCATCTTGAGATACATTATTGACTAATTTCCTGAAATTTAGGTGAAATGTGCCCATTTTTAACCTTGTCCTTCCTTACGTAGAGGAATTACCTTATCCTCTGGTACTAGCATTGCCATTAGTAAGCAATCAA
The DNA here is from genome assembly GCA_013397175.1 of Platysteira castanea. Classification (NCBI taxonomy): domain Eukaryota; kingdom Metazoa; phylum Chordata; class Aves; order Passeriformes; genus Platysteira; species Platysteira castanea. The sequence goes on from VYXC01008335.1 coordinate 176,656, forward strand.
AATTCTCCTCCAAAGGCTTTTCGATTTTATTTGCTCTTTCCACACTGATTTCAGTGATGTATTTCATCTAATCCTGGTGCTTTGTCAACTTTTTAATAGCACTGAGAGCTTTAATTGCCTTATTATCTTCTCTACTGCAGTGAGGGCTTTTTCTTTAGCATTTCTATTCCCCTCAAGGAAAGCATGGACTCTGGAATATTACAGGTCCTCCATTTCCTGGGATGAAGAAATTGCCCAGACCCTTAAGGATATCTACTTCATCTCTCAGCAACATTTAATCTATCATGGCCCCTCTTTATCCTCCTAATAAATTTGCTTCTCAGGCAGCAGAGACTTCATCATCCATGCTCTTCAGACACAGCAGTGTCCTGCTGCTTAGTGTCCTTTTCTTCTCTGGTGCAGCCAGGAAATGCAAGATCACAGTGCTAAAAATCAGTGAGATTTTTTGGGTCAGGACTCAAGACTGGCATTCAGCTAGGAAAAAATGAGCCATGAGCTTAGCTGCTTGTTTTTCACAGAAAGGCTGAGAAAACCTGCCCAGCCCAGGAGGATTTGACACCATAGCAAACTGAAGTGCCTGTCAGTGTTTCCATGCATGGCTGGCACTGGGGAACGGGGCAAAAAGGTGCCTCCTTTCCCAATTTCAGGCTCTTTTCCACAAAGCTTAGATTTGGGTGCCTCATTATATTGTCCTCTGAAGTAAAGGCACAAAGTGGGTTTGGGTGACAGGGAACAGGACGGATGCTTAAGCACTGGCTCTCTGGATCGCTGTCTGTTGCAGCCTCTCCTGGGAAACAGCTCCCCTGGCTCTTCCTCTGTGCCCAGTGCTGGGATCAATGGCAGAGCCCCAGCTATCACTGCCCTAATGCCTCCCAGCTGCCTGCCCAGACCTGCCTTTGCTCTGGCTTTATCAAACCTCAACGAGTTTAGTGTGTGATGGGTGATTACGCCCCAGACCAGACACTGTAAACACTGCACACAGAGAACTGGAGGAATAACATGAGAAATTCAGGATTAAAATCTTCTACTATCTTGAAAATTGATGTTGTTTTATTCACCTGGCTTTCCTATCATGCACTCCAGATTATACACTTGCTCCGTGTGTCACCTGCAGACAGACCTGCTGAACTGAGAATAAAGAGATGAATAATGTCACTGCCTGAACGTAGCCATGAAAATCATAAATAAAAGAAAAAACATATTCCTGCTCAGAGGTATATTAACTGGAACTTTTATGTTATTTATGTTTTGCCTCAGATATACACATATACCAGGAGAAAAAAAAAAATCTAGTACTTAGAGTAAATCTACTGCACTTTGTTGTAAGCTTGGAAAAAAAAGGTGTGTTGATTGATTTCCTTGTCGGAGTTATTTAGAAAGAGCGGAAAGCTGGAGGGCTGTTAAGACTCTGGTAAAGTGAGTACTTTTCCCCCTGAATAAAAACATTTAAAGGCTCTCAGTGCTTGTGCACGTACTCTTGTTCCAATGCACAAATTAAATGTCAGCAGAGCCAGACCCACAGCCACAGCTGATGACAATACTGAAGTCAGTGCAGCCACATTGATTTATGCCACCTGAGGAACTGACCCAGCGTTGTTACTTTTCACTGGATGTCACATAAGAGCCATAAACGGATTTCTGAGTGCACAGAAAAGAAAATGCAACATGTAGAGTGACTTGAAACCAGAAGCTGTGTCTGAAAGGAATGCTCTGCCCTGGGGTTGCAAACAGACCAACCTTTGTCAGACACTTCCAGTGGAAATGGTGTTATCTGGACATCTGTTGTCCCCCTGTATTCCAAAGGGAAGCTGAAAAAGATCCTACCATTTCAAAGATCAGGCTTGTCTCTGAAAATTGTTCTCTTCCCCCTATTACAAGTGATGTCTAAGATTGCAGTAGCAAGAAGAATTTCAATTTTTCTGCCAGCAGCTTTACTGTGGGTTGCAGAACAGTTTCTGTGCATTGCCCTACCAGCTACTGTACCTAGGCCTCAGTAAGTTATTCGACTATTTCTGGGTTTTTTCAGTAGCTTTTCTGTGCAATGAGCAACCAATGCAATTACTGTGGCAGTGAAAACCTAAAACCTAAAAGCACCCCATGCTGTGAAGCATTTAAATTCTTAAACTAGATTTAAGGTTTATAGTTCAAATCTGGGTTGGAATTCATGTATTTATATGGATTCTAGCAGAGCCCCTGTGGCTTGTAGCTGCAGGGCATTTGGTCCAGCTCAATTTGGTGAATTGCAAGTTTTCTAGTGAAACACTGAGATTTGACTGCCTCATATTGCAGTTGCATTAAATAGTCCAAAGACATTTGTTTGCCTTTCTGTCTCCACTAAATCTGCAATCAGTTTAAACCTGATTTTTGACGCATAAAAACCTCAGTTAGATGGAAAGGTTTGCACCTGTGCATGCTCAGGTTACATCCAAATTGAAACACTAAGGTGGAAATACTGTATCTCCATTTCTGGTGAATTGTTCTACTGTTTACAAATAACCTTCTTTAATAACGCAGTCGTTTTTCTTTGGATTAATTCCTCTGATAAATAAGGAATAACACACTTCAGCAGATATTTTCTGAATAAACAATAATTCATGCTAAAATGCACAAAACTTTTGGAATTAACAAATAGTCCCACAGACATCCTAGAGGTATCTGAGTACGTATAAGTAATATGACCAGTAAGCAGGGGTTTAAAGAAAACCAAACTCAGCAAAAAGTGTCACAAACCATTATTGCAGTATTAGACCAGTTGTGATCCTTATCCAGTGCACAGAGCTACTCAGTCCTGTAGCTTCAAACTACAGGCAGTGCTTTTGCCACATCATGCAGCACCCGGCTCATTGCTGCTGGGAACTGATAGCTGGGAACCAATATTAGGACTCGACCCACTTTAATATGTGAAATGCATCCCCTCCAGGAATTCTGCATGGCATTTAACTTGCTGTTTGAAAGTCACGATTGATGTCTAATCTGCATCTGGGAACCAGGCTCACTGTCATGGCATGTGAGTGCTTTAACAGATTGTCTGTGTGTGTGTGTGTGTCTTGAAATTTTGGTGAGCCCAGCTGATCCAATCAGCGTGTTCACAGGCAGCAAACAGCAACACGTTATGCAACTTGAGACTCCTTATCATCCTTCATGCGCAGTACTTTCAAGGCACCAAGAACTGCGATTAAATAAAGGGTTAGTGACACCAGTGAGCAGACAGAAAACATGCTTACTGCTTCAGATGAGAGTGTGATGGCTAATGAGAGAGGCAATGACATCCACTCAAGGCTTTCCATCTTTTCAGTGATGTGTCACCATACAAAGGGCATTGCAGATGTCAGCTGATAAGGGAAGCCTAAGTAGAACTGACATAGTATTAGAGTGAGAGAACACAGAAAGTGGTTGGGCTGTCATATTGTGATCAGATAAGCACCAGAGTTTCCTGTTCTCAGACACCTATTACACAAGTGTATGCCAGGTATTGCCCTGACTCCCAACCTCCTGCAGTCAGCAGAATGGGCAGAAAGAAAGGGATTTTGTGCTTTGAAATTTTCTGGAGTTTTGGTTTTGCAAATAAGAAATGAAGAATTGGATGAAAAATTTTAAACTTCCAGATCAAAAATTTTTTGTGTGAATTTTAGCCACATATTTTGCTGGTCATTGAAATGCCATGATAAAACTTTAGCACAACACTCATCTTCTCCTTTTGGAGAGCAGGATTCAATTATAGATCTGTTGCTGGCTTCTCTGACTGGAAAAAAAGAGAGTGTATCACTCTGATTATATATTAATATATATGCATATATATATATGTAAAATATATTAACATTACATATGTGATAAGACAGTTAAACAAGATAGGTTGAAGTCTTGAAAACTGTTGAAAGGTGAACATTTTCATGACGTCTTCAATTCAGTTGCATGCCAACAAATACAAAATAGAGAATAGATTGCTCTCTGTGTTATGCAAATCATAAAATTGTGTGACCAGCCTACCTGTACAGCCAGTCAAGGTTTATAAAGCAGGGACAATACAAGTTCCAAAATAAGAACCAGCAGTTCTGATGCAAAGCCAGTAGTTGGGAAGTTCAGAATACAAAGTAAAAGAGGCAGTTGTTCATGAAATATGTAACTTAAAAGAAACAGCTCTTACCACAGGACATCATGGAAGTTAAAATTTCAAGGCAGACTGGACAGAAGACGTAACACTTGTGAGTCACTGAATGCACAGGAATTATCTCTGATTTGGAAGGACTCTAGGATGCAGGGGCTGTAGATTAGGAGGGATTACTAGGGGAAATATTAACCAGTGTCCCTGTGTTTTTCTGTTCTCTAGGCCTACTGTGGTTGGTGGACCTGCAGTCTAGCTTAGAAGAGCCACCTTTACCCAGTTTCTCATGTTGGGCCACATTAATAACCACTTTAAACCTTCTAGTCTTCAGGGAGGCAGAGCACAAAAAGAGTCTAAAGACGACCATAATATTTCTGAGCTACCTCCAGTTCAGGAACCAGATGTTCCTGCTTGCTTTGCAATCAGTATCCTGTTAGTCCAATTCATTCACTCAGGTTTCTACTGTGAATATAACAGTCAGAAAATTCAGAGTGTAGGAACAGGGCTCATGAAAGCACAGTTTTGTTAGCTTTGTGGGTAGTTTACTCTGGTTTGAAGCCTTGAAATTAGAATGGAGGGTTCACTCCACCAGTAAAATTCAACAAATATCCAACAGTACGAGGCAAATAAGTGACAGGATCATAGCCAAAGCAGCCTGTGAGAACAATTTTCCAGTGAAGTATAAGGGCAGGAGAGTGGGAACTTCTCTTCTTCCTTCTAAAAGGGGCAGAGGAGCTTCTGAAGACTCAAGTTTTGTACGAGGCTCTGTTCTTCATTCCCACCTGCAAGAAAGTGTGACAGGATTTGTCACCAGGCATGGTGATTCTGTAACCACAGCTGTCCCTCCCAGAAAGCTAATCCAATGTGTCAAATAACTTGGTAAAATATCGTCTTGAGCACAAAATGGACTAGTTCTGCTTTTCTTTGTCTCATATTTGTATATATGACCCCAAGATTCAAGATATGCCTCACTGAAGACATACAAGGAGAGAATACCTTGTTTAGCAGAGTCATCTCGAGCCGCCTGTTGTCTTCTCACACAGAATGCAGCTCACATTACTGTTCTCTTTAAATGCCCCACTTATTCAGCGCCAAATTACAGCTGGACAATTCATCCTGGCTAAACTAAATAGGATAGTTGCACACACTGCAGCCTGTCTTTCACAGGTCATCATTATGATATTAATGACCATCTGTAAGCAAAGTACACAGGCAGGCTATGATTAGTGCAAGCAATTTAGCCACTATGCTTTTGTCAGCGTGAATGCAGTTTAATTTAAACTGCAGTTGGCTGCAGCTGAAGAATCTTTTACTTAGCTCATAATGAGCAGATTCCAGTTTTCTCACAAAATCCTTTTCTTCAATAACAACTCACAAGGCACTTGCAGAGTTGCAAAGTCTCTGTGCCTACATCTTCTATTTCTGCTCTGTTGGCTGGGGAAACTCAGCAGGTTCCAAATCAGACTTTTTCCTTTTCCTTTTCCTGAGAGTGAAATACAATTTTTGTGTAAATCGGAGTTCTGTCTTTTGTATGTAGGTACTGATGATATGAGTGGAAATATTTCACCATTTAATTTTTTTTCTCTTCTGAAGCCAAGGTGAAAGCCTGGCTTTTTAAAGCTGAACGCCTGATTACTGGAATACAGTTCTCCCACAGTAGTACAAATTAGTCGTCCATTACGCAGCTTTGCAGCCAAGGGAACACATAAGACTGTCTTAGAGCCAATCTCTAGAGATGCAGTACTCCAATTCATTCTGCTGTTTGTATCTCAGAAATCCTCCAGAGGGTAATTCAATGACCATTGAAGCCAACTGGCATTGAACTCTGTCATAAATCTAAATCTCATGATGGACAGGGTTTAAAAACCCCTTGACAGAGGAAAGCTGTGGATGATTCTGCTGCAGTGGCAAAAAAGTCTAACAAGAGCCATGGCTCTATGCACAGGAGGACAGAGGTAGAAGCAAAAGGGTGGTTTTACCTCTGCCTCTGGCACTGGTCAGGCTAACACTAAGGACAAGGTATGATTCTGATATCTGTGATTCAGAGATAACACTGGAAAGCCAGAGAGGGCAAGGTAGAACCCGAGCAATGACTCAAGGATGATACAGCAGTGATGAGCTCGTATGGCACATACAGTGCCCAGTGCATCAGGACAAACCTGGATGCCTTTATGAGCATAGGATTTGGCAGAGGTGTGTAAAGTGTATTTGGAACCTGTGAAGGGGGTGAGCCAGTTTTGTGCTGCTGGTTTTAAGCTCTGGGGGTCTGAGAGGTGTGACAGCCTTGTTACAGGCTTCAGGAGCAATAACCCTATTTTCCCAGCTTTCGGAGCAAATAGTGTTCTGATTGAATCCAAGTGTGCTGGCTTGTACAGAAGCAATGAGACAGCTGATTTCAGTTACAGGAGTACTGCCTTGAAGTGAATTTGGGGAGGTTGCTAATAGGCCTCTAAGGTGCTTGCTAGAATATCATAAGGAGATGGGGTTTTTTCATAGAATTTAAAAAAAGTAAGCTGGACAGAGCATACATTTGGCAGGGGGGAGGGGGTTCAGCATGATATAATTTAAGGAGTGCAGGCCAATCCTGGCTTCTAAAATTTTTTATCTTTTCCATTTCTTTTTCTTGTTGTTTTGTTTTGGGGTTTTTTTGACTTCTTTTAGTTTTGATCTTCTCATGCTACTTTTTCCATTAATTTCATTTGCTGTTCCCAGCCTGTTTACTTTGATTGATGCTGATGTGGAGGGTTTATGCCAGTTTACAACTGTCCTGTTTCTTGCCTTAGCATCTAGTACTGGCCATTCCTGTTGGAATGGGTGGATTTTTATTTTAACTTGTTATGGATATTCCTATGCTGTCACACTGTTGGCCTATGCACTACAGAGTTTCCGAAGTCCACAAGACACAGAGGATTTCCATATTTCTTAACTACAGATACACTTTGAAAACTTACTCTCTATTACTCTGAAGACTTCTTTTTTTAACATCTCTGTGTTAAGCACAATAGGCAAAATATTGTCTGTGTAATTGTTCATTAAAAGTTCATAATCTATACTCGAAATCTAAATATGTGTTGATGCCATAGCACTAAATAAGCAATAATTAAATGTAGCCAAAATGTTTCCATACAGAAGACAGAGGGAAATTATGAATCTTCTCATTATGAAATTCTTTTATTCTCTGACCAGCTGGCTGGAATTTTTGGAAAGAGCAAACAGATTATTTCTGGTGTTTGACCAGCACTGCCACTTATTAGAGACACTTATCATAAAGTGGACCCAGTGGGATAGCTGTTAGAAAGCTTCCAAAATAAATGTCGCCTGGATTTCTGGCCAACAGCTCGGTTTGACCACAATCAAATCTCTTCTTATTTGACACTGCTGAACGTGTGTGCCACAGGTCTGTTTGCTTGGCATTATTGCTCTGGAGCACTTACTCTCTAAGCAATAACAATGTTTGCCTTTACATGTGGAAACATATTAATAAGAGCAATAGAACACAAGCTGGTTATTATGTTAGGTGCTTGCCTTGTGTTGCTTATTCTTCTTTTATCTAAAAGTCTGGGATGTCTAATTGAGCAACAGTGAGGGCTGTTCTTAAGTAATCAGCTACATACTCTAAATATTTAACAGGAAATGGCGCGTGATCGGTTTGTGGAGGAAGTCTAGACTGGTACTTGTGCATGTGGCAACGTATGACAGTACATCAGCAGAAATCAGGACTTGCTCTGATTGGCATTTTTATGGCCATCTGGCTTTTAAGTCGTTACTTATTATCCCATTCTCCCTAATTTGAGAATAGCAACTTTTGCACAAGGCTGCTCACGACAAACCTCTTACACTGGGACAGGAAGGGAAGCAAGGCTGTGATGTTTGATCTTCCCTCTCTTGGTAAGTACAACTGCCCTGAGACCTCCAGGCACAGACCCCACTGTTGTATTGACTAGGGCATCTCCTTCCAGTGCTTAGGGAATTCAGATCTGAGAGACTGTCAGGGTAGGGAGGAATTTCATACTGATTAAAACCAGTGAAAATTGTGTTGCACTCAACCACAGTAACACCACATCATTCTTTCAAAGACTCAGATCCCAAAATTTCTTCTGCTTTGCTTACTCTAGCCATGTGAGGAAAAGTTCGTGGGAGCAGACAGGTGGGAAGTGCAAAGGGAAAGTTGAGTTTGCCATCCCATAAGGTAACATCATTTAGAATCTTGGTTCAGAAACAGATCAAACTCTAAGTAAATCCAACAGCAGGTTCACACAGCTGCCAATATCAGCGTACTGTTACAGAGGTGAAAGCTTCCTAATAGTAGCTAAAATAAAATCGTTCATGGTTCATTGGTCTTGTGTTAGCATTTTCCTTTAGTTAAAATCACCTTTTATTCTGGAATTTGCATCACCATGCTATTGGCCTGCGTACTTCTCTGAGTATTCTGTTTTAGTTTATATAAAGTTGAATGAAGAGTAAGACTTTCAATATCCTCTCATAAAATGTATTCTCCTTTATCTGACCCAATCAGTGTTATCCACTCCTTAAATCCTGTCTTCAGATTGAGTTCTCATCAGTGCCTTGCACAATGGCACTCATACTTCCTCCTTAATGTTGGGAATATCTTAACAGATACCATCTATTATTTCAGCTGCTCTTCTTACTCAGTCTGCGACACATTAATGACTCACTGAAGAATGTTTTCTTCTTCTGAAATCCCTGAGCATTTTCCTCTTTGTTGTGTCCCGCTCATGAACTCTCTAATCAGCTCTCTCATCAGTCTCCATGTGGATGACATGCACCTTGGCTATGAAACCACATTCCATTTCTAGCATTTTTCATACTACTACAATTCTTTCTTTGTTTTCCAGTGTCTTAGTGACGCCTCTCAACCCTGTGTCATCAGCAAAGACTTACACTTTTATAGCCAGACCACCTAGTGAAAAGTGTTCCCAAGACTTATTCTTCCGGAGCTTCACTAAAAACTTCCTCTAATCCACTGCCATATCCCCTTCAGTCAGTTCCTCGCTAATTAAATTATTTGCTTTCATCTCCAGTTTGCTCAGTTTAACTATTAATTTCCCAGGTATTGAGCTCAGGGGACATTTCTTCCTAAAGGAAAAGTAACTTTCTTACTGAGTGAGAAGTCTGAGTTTGTTTACAACTAACCTTCAATAAAACTTTTTCTGTGTTTCATTTTGCTTTTCTTCCCGTCAGAATTTATTCTTAAGCATTTTACAAACTAGATCAGAATGTCCGGACTCTAGGTACTAGATTTTCCTTCCTCTCTCCCTCTTTCTTTATATATAGAGACTCACAATTATAAAGATGCATTAGCTATAAGTTTTGATATTTGTTCTCAAAATTTCATAGTTCTTTGAATTCCAGCACAGGAGAGCACTCAACTCACCCAAATTACACCTCCATACACTGTCATTTCCTTTAGCTCAGCCTTACCTCTTTAGAATGTCTATAACTTCACTCGATAAAATCATAGATCTGGAAGGGAAGGTTCATCACCTAATGCCCTGAGCACATAATCTATAATTGCACTATTTTTAATGCTTGATTGTCCAACTTACCTATAAACATTATTTTGAAGATTCAATTACATTGCCAGACAATGTATTTGAGAATTTTTCTGTCTTTACCACTAAAATTTCCCTTGTGTCTAACAGGAATTTTCCTCATCTGCAATTCAGACTCATTAGTTCCAGTTCCAGCCATCACAGAGATGAAAAGCAGACCATAACTTATCTCTAACAGCCTTTGGTCTTCTTAAGTGCCGAAGTTCTTCTTCAGTAACACAAAGAGCCCCAGTTCTTTGCTCACACACAACTGGTTGTGTTAGTGTAGATTGTGACCACACTTGCAGCTGTTTTTTGGACGGCATCTTTCTCAGAGCACTGTGCTCTAATATAGCAAAAATCTCCCAGAACCTTTCTTAGTGCTGAGTCACATACATGAATTACTTGATGTGCTTTCTCACAGCACTCCTGCCTGAACTAGAAATGACATCACTGGCTCATGGCCACCTTTGATCTGCTATAACCCCAGGCTCTTTGTTCATAAAATTATTGCCAAGCATATTTCTACCCTGCTCAGATAGGTGCAGTTGGTTGTTCCTGCCAAAATATTACTTACTTTGTTTTTTTTCCCTAACAAACTTAATTCCATTCATCTTCCTGCTAATTTTCAGAATGTCCCTTCAATAGACAAGTTCATTTTGAATTTTCAATGAGCCTGTAGTCCCTTCTTGCTCCATATCCTCTGCAAATTTAATAAACATACTTCCTATTCCATCATCCCTGTTAATGAAAATATTGAATAAATGCAGACTTAGGACAGACTCCTGCAGAATGTCACTCAATACACCCTTCCATTTGGATAATGAACCATTGATAAGTACTTGGTAAGTATAGATTTCCAATTACTTTTTTGGCCCCTTATACCAGTTTCATTAAGAGAGTATTTGCCTAGCTTGCTAATGAGAATGTCATGTGAGATAGTGTCAAAAGCCTTATTCAGATCAAAAATGCCTGTTGCTTCTCCCTCACTCACACAGCCCTTGATCTGGTCAAAGAAGAAAGTGGGATAGATGTGACACAGCTTGCTCATGACAAATCTATACTGTGTGCTGCATATCCACTCTCACCTTCCAGGGGACAGTTTGTTCCAGACTTTTGCTAGAAATCAAAATGAAGATTGGTGGCCTGTCTCCCTCACAGGATTTTTGTTTTTTCTTCCTTAATAACCTGAAATCCCCTGGCTCCACTTCCTTCTACACACTCATCCTTGGCTGTTACCGTTTTGTGCATTCAGTGTACCTTTTATTGCCTACTTTCTCCTTTGTTTTATCACTTGTTTGAAAAGATAAGGCAGTGTGTTTATTAGCTGCAAAGCTCCTTCTTGTATTTTATCTCTCCCATGGAAAATATTTTAATATTTTTAATTACCTCTGTATTTTCTTTCCTTTTCTGTTCTGTAAGGTTTCACTATCTCTGGCTTTATAGAGGAAATGGAGGGCGAGAGGAAATGTAGAGCCAGGTTCTCTAACACAGGGGTTTTCTTTTGCTTCTGGAAGCATCCACCACGCACGGGAGTGACCTGCTTATCTTCAGAGCAGAGAATGTGCCCTGCTGGCTGTTTATATGTCCCTAAATGGCACTGCAAAACAACTGCATATTACTGCAGGGGGGTTTTTTCCTGTTAAAATTTTTGCAGTCTTCTGAACTCTGAGAGCTTGCAAAACTTCTGCTTGTCAACCCAGAGACCACTTTCGAAGCCTTCTGCTCCATTAAGCAAATCCATCCACATTTTCTGTATTTTAGAGTGTTTAGACTCCCCAAATGTGGTTTATTACACCATTGAAATACTCTTATTCGTTTTTAAAGGTCAGACAAAATCAATCAAAACAAATCAATTTACATTTTTAAAACTGTGTTAATGTGACACCATTATGGTAAAAGAGATTGAGGAAGCCCTGGTTTCACAGGTAAATTAAAATAGATCTAGGAAAATAAATGAACTGCTCTAATTGTGAAGACTAAGAACAGAACTGATTTATCAAGTGAAGGAAAAGGGATTTGGGGCTGGATCTGCATCTGATGTAACTCTAGGGGGTGATGCTGATTTTAAACCAAATGAGAACTGGTCCAGAGCCATTAATTGAACAGCATAATTAGATTCTGTGGACTTTTGGATTTTTTTTCCCTAACCACTCCCAAGCAGTGTTATTAACAGTATGCACATTTCCCAGCTGAAGCCTATCTCCATATTAAATATCCAGTGTGAAAAATGGCTGAACATATCCATGAACTTTATTGTCTCCAGGTGACACACATTTGCTAAATTTCAAACCATTACAATACCTGGCAATCTTGGTCACTAATTCATGTTTAAAATTCAGAAATTCAGAGAATATTATAAGCCATGCTAGCAGCCTTGCACAGCTCTTTCCTGAGTCAAGACAGAGAAGAGCATATTGGAGGCTGAACACATGGAAAAGAAATCATCTGTCGGTTGAACTTTCCTGCTCTTTGCAAGTTCTGAGGAAACTTGGGTGAGGCAGCTCAACAATTCCATGGCATCTCACAAATGTAAGGTCTTGCTGCAGTTTTTTCCTGCTTCTTTCCCTGTCTACTTAAGAGGCCGACCAAGACTCTAGTTGCTGAGGTGGTGGTGAATTCCAGTACTTTGGCCAGAATTTTGGGCACAAGTGGCAAGCTAAGCAATCACCTTTCAACACATCAGTGTCTTTGTGACTTACTTTTTTGAATCACTACCTAATCATGCTCAGCCCTGTTTATATATTAGAGGATGTGAATGGGGTTGTTTTTCACACTCCCTTCAATATCAGACTATACCTCCACTTTCTCTCTTGAAAGAAAAAGAACTCTATTGCATGTAGAAGCTGGAGAGGAAAAAACCAAACAAAACCCCCCACTTTTTTCCCATTATATTTCCAAATTCCAGCTGGATGAGTTTCAGCTGCAGTATCCAAAGGGAGCTTAGTGGCACCAGCCTGGAGCAGGATTCAGCTCAGCAGCTGAGGACAGCAGCCCAGTAATGTAAGGACAAGGCTGAGCAAACTCCTTGGAACAAAATATCCTGGATCCTTCTGTTCATCTTTAGAAGCCAAAGCAACTTCAGCACTTTAAGGAGCTGTTGGAAAGTCTGGAAAAACCTACTTCTTTATTTACTGCTTTTTACATTTACAGGATCTACTTACGACTAGGACCAGAAATGCTGACATTTTGATAAAAAGTTGCTTTACATTTTGGTTGGGATTAGCAGATTTGCCAAAAGTCTCATTAACAGACCCTGGTTTTGTCAGTTTTACAGCCCAATTGCAGTGGCTTCAGAGCCTTGGATACAACTCACCCTCTGAACTTGCAGATGCTTTTCCTCATCAAGTTCTTATCTTTAAAACTGCACATTAATCAAGGCCTCCTTAAATCCTTCAGCTGATAGTAATCAATAGCAGCCTGAGTAAAATTTAACTGCCTAAAGGTTTCAGAAGTAGAAAATACTCTATTTACTTCTCAAAGTGAGCATTTCTGAGTTAAAAATCCTTATAAGCATAAAGACTGAAAAAAAGAGATGTGTCTTGGAACTAATTAATAGTAAATTATGTATATTTGCTCTGGTGACATTTTGGAAAGCTTTGTGAGCAGCAGGGCTGCATGGTAAAGGCAGAACCATTTCTGCAGTCCTTTCTCAGAAGAAAAAACCCCAAAACCTTCTGCAGGGTCTCAGGAGGAAGGAAAGTCTAGTGGATATGGCACTGGACGGGGTGTCACGAGACCAGGTCTTCCTGCCTGACCTTTTGGCTGCTCACTTAATCTCCCCATATTGCAATTAATAGGCCCATCACTGGGCATAGCAGGCCTACTATCTCTTGCTTTCTCATCACATCTGTCATGTTTGTTTTGATCTTTGGGTGACTAAACCTTCTCTCTGGTAGTGCCCTTTTGTAATCTACTTTTACAATCCTCCAAGTCTTGATCCAGGCTGCTTTAAGAAACAGATAAAACTATTGGTTCTGAGCACTGGAGATGAAGTTCAGCCTCAGAAAGCTGGGCATCTGGACAAGCTGTGCAGTGATTTATTGGCAATGCAGTAATTTTGTGGCCACAGCAGAGTAGGTCTTGAGAGGGAGGAAAAATCTGGGGGAGGAGGTGAGACTGTGGTAAGAGATGGGGGATGCAGCTTCTCTTTCCCCTCTTTCACTCTAGTTTTCACCTGTTTATGTACAAAGTACAGTCCCCTTATGCTGGGCACTAAATTTCCTATACCATGAGCTGGCTGTGACTGAAAATTTCCAAGCATTTGTTGTTTTCAGAAGTTTGCAGCTCCCTTTGCTAATGGAAAGCAAACAGACCTCTGATATTGCCCTAATGGGTGGGGTTTTCCCCTCTCCTTTCTGTCTTCAACCCTCCTAAAATAGCCATCTCAGTTTTGGTCATCAGTTCTTCAAGGGGAAATTACACCAGGGAATGGAAAACTTTTTTAATGCCAAGTTTTAGCAATTATTGTGTCAGGTTCCAAATCTCTGGAAAATAGAGTTTCCTAGTGGAAACTGACCCTTCTCTCACCCAGATAACATTGTCACTGTAGCTAATATCATGCGTCTCGTGATACTGACTGTCAGCTTAAATTGATTACCCAGGATGTTCCCCCACACCCTGCTGTAAGATGTCACTGCTCATATTTATAACTGGCCTCTAACTGCATGCCTAACAGTTTTCATGTGCAAAGCTTTGTCTTCATTGTCTCCATAAAAGTTTATTGAAGAGAAAAATACAATGTTCAAGATTTCTTTTCCCACTCTCATCATTTATGCTATGAAAGAAATTTATTGGTATCATGAAATAATTTTTATATTTGAAAATCAGTTGTAGGTTTCTGAACTTCACCTCAGCTCCACACTACCACATTATATAAGTATTTATTTATTACCTGCGTAGATTTAATAAAAATGACACAAAAATTCAGCTGTATTCAAGTGTCAATTGGTACTCAACAGCCAGGCTTACATTATTGTAAAGGCTGTTTTCTTGAATGTTAGAGAGATGAAATATTGAAATACTTAGTTCCAGGAATTGCATTTTTTATGGTTCCTGGAGACGTCTCCCTGAGGACCTAGAGCATGATGGCATACTTTGGTAAGGAAATAAAAGCCCGGCTACTTAATAAGCAGTCTGTCCCTTCATATTTTAAGATATCTAAACAGTATTTGCATTTCCCAGACTAGTACAACTTCTGACAACATCTCAAGCCATCAGGTAAATAAGAGAAGTGAATGTTCCCTTACTTCATGGGAAAGGTGGTTTTTGATGTTTAAAGCACCATATTCCATTTCATTACGGCAATGCTAGGCAGACTTAATGAATGTTTTACTTTGATCCTTGAGATTTGATGTCAGGAATATCAGATCTCAAGAAAAGCAGTAGGATTTGGATCTGTATTCATCACATGTTTGTAAAAGGAATGGAGGATGAATAGCTGTGCCTTTGAAGGAGAGGAGCTGAAGAAGAAAAAGATGCATATTTTAACTAGCAGCCCTTTGGTAAAACATGAGCACATGTAAATGGAACAGACACAGCCATTCCAGCTGCCATGTTCCACCAGTGCTGTGCTCAGCAGATGGATCTGCAGTGACTTGGATCAGCCTTCAGAAACAAAATTGACCTCAGCTCCAATGTACAAACTTCCTGCATCTCACAGGCTCCCCTTCCCAGGCGGTGTGTTTTCCTGCTTGAAGAGGTTTAAGTCCACAGGGAAGATATTTTTCTGCTTTGGAAAGTCCCTCATATTGTAGGGATCTTTTTATATTTTGACAAAGAAGCTGAATGGTTCAACACAAGAGATATTTTCCTGTTCTTTCATTAGTGTGTGTAGCTGAATGAATGGAGTGGAGTGGACTATGAAAGGAGACTGTACCTCTCATAATCTTCCCAGTGTACCTGTCATAATCTTCCCAGCTGATTTATTTTCAAGGAAAGTTTAAAACTTTCAGTCCTTTCAGATGTGGTGCACTGTCTCATGTGTAACTTGATAATTAAGGTTGCTTAGATGGTTTTACCTTTTGTGGCTTGTAAAATCAAATTACTTACAGTTTATCTACATGTATGGGAAAATATTTTTTAAATTTTAGTGCTGGAGAGCAAGGAGGTCTCATTAAAAATTGAAATAATTTATTATACTTCACAATAAAACTGTAATGCCCAGGAAATTGAACCTTTAAGAATTTTATTATTCTGTATCTTTTCATGTTTGTTGAAATAGTCTAGCTTCACAAAAATCTCCTCATAAAAAAAGCGCCAGCCCTTAAATTACCGTTAGCAGAGTACAAAGAACTTCATCACATGCTGTTTTAATAGGAAGATCTCAAAAGCAAGCAGACACTGAAGCTGGTAATAGCAGTTAATTACTTCGAATGGAATAAAATATATTCCTGTTGTGAAGAGAATCACCTTTGGAACATGGGCAAACAGCAGTTGTTGGAAAATGATGTTTTACCCAGGCTCGCATTTGCCATATTTGGGTACTTTGCTACCACATTTATATTTCTCCCAGTGTGGGGGTGTCGGGGAGCTTTTCTTAATACTTCTATTTTCATCTCACTTAGGATGGGGGGAGAAGACGGGGCAATGCCTTCTTTCTCAAGTTGTTATCTTCAGGAATGACACATCAGAATTGTTTTTACAGTCCTAGAGGAATGAAGCAGATATGTAAACAAACATGTATTGATTTTTTTGTGTGTGTGTGTAAGATTATTCAGTTGTGATCACGGCAAAGTCTGGAAATGGTCGAGTCAGTGCTCGTTGCTGGAGGTATGTTTCCATAATAGAATATGCCATACTATTTGTACTCCATCCAGCTGGCCTGTTGGAACATAGTATTTTATGTAATTATTGCATAAATTTTAAAAGATAAAACATGTAAATGAACCTGAGTGGTAGTAATAAATGATTTTAATTACCCAGACACAGACAAGATTGCATTAAGTAGAGGAAATATATTTCTAAATCTGGAATGAGAGTGCTTTCTAATTCAATCTGGGCATCAGCTGACAGGCAAAGAAACAAGGCTGGGTTTGACTGCAGCTTGGAAAGGAGGTTGACAAAATAATGTTAGAGGACAATTTGGGCTTCAGCATATTAGTTGGGGTCACAAATACACTACAGAAGGAATTAAAATGACAATCAAAGCTATGAAAGGAAGCACAGAAGAGGACCCCAACTATGAGGTTCAAAATAGCAAACTGGGATACCATGTAAAGCAAATTAAATAAAGCATTAAAGAGAAAGACAATAGAAACCAATGGGGCTAAAACGAACACTGAGCATTCTGTGATATACAGATTTGGCAAACGAATTGCCTTGCACCTAGTTGCATTCTCATTTGTCAGAGGCTGGGCAAATCCTTCTTAAATGTAAGATGAAACTCCTCTATGCCACCTAAAACTCATAGATATACTGGTCACTGAACGCAGAAGAGAATCCACAAATTTTTGGATCACTCTACAAAGAATGACCTCCTTCTACCCCTTTTTGTTTGCAGTTAGACTCATACTTGGAGGAGTTCTTCAGATTCCCTCTCAGTGTTTGGTTCTAATTTATTTAATTTCCTGTACCTGCCCCTTTTCTCTTGTTTGTGTTCTCGTCACATTTCAGCAGTGCAGGTTCTACAGAACAGTAATAACATAAAACCGATGAGCTATTGGTGGGTACAAGAGCCAGACCTGGAAGGGATCATATAGGATGCCAAGTCAAATCTTCTGGACTTAGATGCCAGCATGTGATAGACATTTTTACCCTAGAAAGGCTTTCAGAACATCTGCAAACACTGTTCTGTTCCTAAGCCACCAACCTCTCCCCAGCACCCTATAGTGAAGGGGAAAGTTCATGTAAAGAGCCTGAAAGCCACACAGGCTGTGCCCCAGAAGGAGAGAGAGATCCCATAGGTTGTGATGTCATTGAACAGACAGCATTCCCAAATGACCCCAGTCAGTCCCACCCCCTGGAAATAAGCCTCATGAGAAGGACCTGGTTCTCATGCCATGCTTCATCTGAGTGCAGTTCTGTAAAGATCACCACAGCCAGTTTCAGATTTCTGTGATACTTAAGCTCTGTTACGTGCCTGAGGTGACATAGCACTGAAGCTGTGATTTGCTTGCAGTTTCTACCAGTGTTGCCACCTGCTCCAAAGCCATATGTAGGTTTAGCTGGGAGTAATCTCACTACCAGCTGAAGAGGCATGGATGTTGCGGTGACCCAGCCTGAGTTCAGGCTGTCTGTCAATCAGGGCATCCGGCGGGTGGATTTCCCTGCCCAGGCCAGTGAGTCCGAGGGCGCACCCGAGGGCAGGCCGGAAGGCGGTCCAGAGGGCGGCACGGATGTGTAGGCTGTGCCCCCATCGGATGCCACTCCAGACTGGGTCACCTCCCCCTGTGCTAGGAAGTTCTGTGCCAGTTAAAGGATATTAAGTTGTTCATTGGCTCTCCCCTGTTACTCCCACCTCCCAGTTTTCCCCATTGGTTATTGTCTGGATCACCCCATATTATGTCACCCTTATGTTTATTCATGTTCCCTAATGCATATTCAATTAGTTGCCAGAAGGTTCTGTTCAGTTTGTACCCCCACTGGTTGTTTTAAAATGCACCCTCCCCTGAGACCTTGTGATTTGTCACCTGTCACCCCATGTCATTCCCCTATTGGTTTATCCCCTCTGTACCACCTTTCTCCACCCCCCTCTCCCCCCCAAAGTTACTGTAACTGTCGTTCTGGGCTCTTTGTAGCTCAGCTCTCCTGGTGTTTAGTTCTCCCGGTCTCTCAGGGTGGAGGAGTAAAGACTGGTTGGCTACTACACTGGGACTCTCTCTCCTCCTTTGCCTCCGCCGCTGGCTACCACATACCATCGGCTTGCTGCCAGCGCTCTGCAGGAGCCCGAAGCAGCCCCTCACAACAGTCTGCCAGGCTGGGGCTTACCTTTGACCGGGACACCTCAGCAAGACACGTGCTTGGCCTCCGGGCGGCCAGCAGTCCAGGAAGCGGCACATGGAGAGCATTTGGAAGAGGAAGACTAGCTGGAACAGATCAGGGTTGTCACTGTAGCCTTCTGCTTAGCAACAGCTTCCTGGTTTACCACATATTTATATCCAGAACAGCACCATCACCCACATCAACCAGGCACTGGCAGTGGTGCAGCCCTGCACTGCCTGTGGCCCTTCCTGGCACGTGCCTGGGGAGCCACAAGGAACTTCCTTCCCATGCGCTCCTCCTTGAACTACCTGTGGGCAGAACCTTGCCTCAATGGTGTTACCTGCATGCAGCCATTATATGCGATTATGTGGTGTTCTACCTGTTGAATATTTGTGCCATTGAGGGTCTGGAAAAAGACTGGTTTCTCCTCTTGTTGCGTGATGGAGAGGCCAAGAGAGGTCTTTGGCTCCACACCAGTTTCTTCAGAAGCTCTTGATCAACCTCCAAGGGGTACATGAATTTTGAGACTGAGTTCAGAGCAAAATTGAAGCATGGATCTGGCTCTGGATTAATACAGTTGTTGAAATCCATGCTGCAGAGATTATTTTCTTTATATTTTTAACCACTATATTTAATCTCAGATACAAACTGAGTTTTGTCTCTGAGGTAGGGTTGTCTTTGAGAGAAGGCAGAAACTGAGGGAATCACAAATGGCCAGCCCAGTCCTAAGAGCCAAGATCTGCTCAAAAGATGGAGACCTGAAGGTTTACTAGGATTGCTGACATGAACACATGAAAAAAGGCCAAGGGAATTAAGGATAACACCCCTATTTCTCTGTCCCAAGAAAGCTGAAGAAAACAACAAGGTAGTGAGGCTATCCAGCTGTTAAAGAGCATGACTGGAAGGTTAGTGGCAATCTGAATGTTTCTGACAGTCTGAATGATTTCTTCTCTTCAGCATTGACAAAAGGAGCTGAAGGTCAAATTTCTGTGAAGAGGATACATTTTCCTTGCGGGGGAAAGAGAAATGTTAAAAGGCTCCATGACTATAGCAGATAGGCAATTAGAAGTATTAGAAGTTGACAGGCAGCAGCTCCTTATGAATTATCTCAGAATTCAACGAAGAATAGCAATGGAGATAACAAAGACCTTTTGCTGCTGAGTTTTGATAGGTCACCACAGTCAAGAGGGTAAGAATGGCAAAAGGGAGGGCTAAATGCAACAACACTGAGTAAAAATTGACTGGTGGAGAGAAAGGAGTAAGCCAGGTCTGTGTTTGGCTTGAGCAGGACCTGTAGTAAGTGCAGTTCATGGATGAAAGCAGCAAAGATTCTGGTGGTCTTTGCCCTGTAATGGAAAGATTCAAGTTTCAAAAGAGGAAAACACAGTTGCTGGGGGTGTACTGAAGAGGAATGAAGCCAAAGAACAGCTTAAGTTTTCCTTTCCTACCCATTCAGCTCAGTCCCTGGACATCCTGCCATGGAATGGATGTTATGGCAGAAGGATGGCTTTCCCAAAGCACAGCCTCCAATTCAGAAAGGACTCTTAGAGAAG
Organism: Platysteira castanea; assembly: GCA_013397175.1. Taxonomy (NCBI): domain Eukaryota; kingdom Metazoa; phylum Chordata; class Aves; order Passeriformes; genus Platysteira; species Platysteira castanea. The sequence goes on from VYXC01008335.1 coordinate 196,785, forward strand.
TAATAAAGCTAATCCCTGTCTTCTTGTTGCCACTGCTGTCCATGGCTTCTGTGCTGTGCTCATCCTCCCTTCTCCTGAAACACCTTAGTCTGAAAGTGAAATGAATCGCAGGCCACTTCAGTTGGCTTTACTGCTGGATACTTGCACAGCTTCCATGTCTGAAAGTACATAACACCCTGAGAATCCTGGGGAGCCACTGTGTAGAGGAGACAGCATTTTGTTCCCCTGGGGGATGAGGGAAAGACTCTGCCAGCATTTCCCGATCCTGCCTCTGTTTGAGAGTTATTTGGAAGAATGACAGTTATGGTAAGAGCAGAAGATTGAATTGATGCAATTAAACATGCTGTCATAGATGATCTTATGGAGAGGAATCATCTCTTTCCCGGCATTAATTACAAATATTACAGGGGATAATGGCCAGTCCTTTAGGCCTCTTTGTACTGTACTGTATAGTGTTTGATGCCTCTACCCTTCTGTTAGCTTCCACTTTTAAAAATCTCATTATTGCTGTGTTATGGCAGCACGAAAAGACTCTGCCGAGACAGCAGGTTCTGTGAAAGAAACAGGGAGGAAATATGTTGTCTTGCAGGCTGGGTGGACAAAATAGGGAGGAAATGGGTCCCCAAGCATAAAACAGGGATACGTGAGGTGCAGAGAGAAAGTGATTTGCACATTTTATGAAGGGAGTTAATAAAGGAGAGTCAGATTGTGTAGGGGTGAGTAGAAGAGCTAATTTCAATGCCTTATTCAGCAACGGGCTTCAGGCTTATCCAGAATCCCCACGAATAACTAGCACAAAAACTGTAATAAATAACAATGACAAATAAAGCTATGCAGCGATTTATGGAGATATTTTTCCCATTTGCATTTTGATGTCTTTTAGAATGCGATTATTTTTTATTAAAAGCAAAAAAAAAATTGATAAGAAAATTTGGAAGCGCATTTTGTTTATTTGGAACCAAAAAAAAGAAAGCTATTAGCAAGAGCTGAGTAGTTAAACAGCTTTTAAGCCAAGAGAATCCTTTGTTCTAGGCCTACCTGAAGAACTCACTTTGTGACCTTGTGTAAGTCATCTGATTTCTTCACAACTCCACCAGCCCTAGGGAAAAATAGGTAAAAAATTCAGGATCTCACTTAGAATCAGATTTCACATCTGATCTGTTTTCCCTTCAAAAGCGAACTATAAAAATAAAAAAGATGACTATTGTTTAAATACTGGGGAAAAATATGGAAACAAGATGAAATAAGGGAAATGGCTGCATTCTGTAACCCACTTTGAACACGATCCAAGAGTAAACAAACCCCAGGTACCCAGCAAGAGTGAGCACGGCCGTTATGAGCTTAAACAATAGGCGCAGTTGTGCTCATTGCTACCCTTGTGTAAGTCTGTTTTACACTCCAGGTTTTCACAGCAATTGTCCTGAGCAGAGACAAACCAGAGATCTCAAAAGCCTGAGACAACACAGCCTGGCTGAAAGGTGATGAAAAATCCAACCACTTGAGCTGGGTTCCAGGTTCCGCACTTGATGTGCTTTGTTAGGAAGGGATTTTGCCTCATTTCCCTTTCAATCTTTTTTTGGTTTGTTCATTGTAATTTTAACAATTCTCTTTTTTTTAGGAAAAAACATTTATAGTGCTTAATGTAAAGAAGTACGGATCTTCTCAGTAAGACCTAGGCTCTGTTTACACCCATCCTTACTTTAGGAAGAAACGTCCATTTTCTTCCCTTCCAGTTACTCTTTAGCATGCCATTCTGTAAAGATGCATGAAAACCTGAACTCTAAAGAAACTGCCCTAGGAACCTACTCAGGGATTTTGCGTATACTACACAGCAAGACCAGATAAAACCACTCTCATTTATTTTATTTTAGGATGAGTTACTATTTTATGCCTTGGTCAGTCTAAACTATAGCTGAAAAATACTGTAAATAGAACCACTTGGAAATGCTGTAGATCTCTCAGATAAACTATAGGTTCATCTGTGAATTTGAGAAAGCTATTTTAACTAATTCTATATTTCAAAAGCATTAGGTATTAAAACACAACTTTATTTGAGCTGAGAAGGAGGGCAAATCCCAAGTGAAATTCTTACAATTTTGCTATAATTTTCACCCAAGGAACGTTTTCTTAATGCAAAATTAAATCTATTTGTTAATCATCAGCTAAAAGGAAACCAATTATTTACATATTTTTTGTAATCTTACTTACTTACTTACACAGTTACATAATAGATCTGGCAAGAGCAGCACAACTATTGCACACTATTTTGTTTATAAATTTCATTAAAACCAGAAATGGTTTTGTGCCTGACTTGCAGTTTTGTGCTGGGAGCAACGTCTGTAAGAACAGCAGTGAGTGTATGAACTTTCCAGCACTGAGTGTCAACCATCAACACAAAGAAACCAGATCTAACCTTGATTCTGTCAAGTGATTTTTTCTATCTTTTGTTATATCTGACAGTAGGAAAGTCTCTTGATTTGAGACTTGGTAATGCTCAACAAAATAGGGTCGAGCAAGAATTTCTAGACTGATTGATTCTGCAGCTTCACTCTTAAATGCTCTTCAGGGTTACTCTTAGGTAATCAGTCAATGTGGATTTTTTTTTTTTTTTTGACTTGTTCAGATTTCAGTGAACTGGAAAACATCCAATGAAACTTAGTATCATCATAACCACACCTTGGCTGAAATTCCTCAGTTCTCAGAATTTAGTCTGGACAGGAGGATTTATAACTTTCCATTTAAGATGCAAAACAGTCTGAGAATTCACTGAAGTTCTCAGAGAATCTGGCCTGAATTTTGAAATTTAAGAAAAAATCCCCAAATACTTATATTCCTCATAATAAGAAACTATTCAGCAAAGCTTTTGCTAAACATACACGAAAGATTAATAATTTCCCCTTATATTTATATATCCTGGTTTGTTTGTCTCACTTTGCCTGCATGTGATGTTACGTTACTGTGAATACTGCTGCTTCCTAGGCTATGGTTTTTGTTTCCTGAGAAGACGTATGGCCAGCTCAACCTGAGAAGGTGTAGAGCAGACTTGCACGTGGACTCTGGCTCAACCCTTTCTTCTTCCTGCTACGTTTGCCAAGAATTACACAGGCAGAAACGTCACTCACGTTGTCAACAGGGACAATCCTGTGGCAACTGCAGAGGAGGAAAAAAGCTGCCTGCTTTTCTTTACATCTCTTTGTTAGCGTAGAAATATCATAGAATGTTTCCTTCCTGACCCAAGTATTCAGTAGTGTGATGCTATTGTTCACATCCAAAAAAAGATGCACGGGTTTGGCACAGGCGTGTAGAATGTGACTGAGAGGGAACATGAAACCTCCTGTTGCCATGGATTCCCCTCTCAGAGTGAGGGCAGTGGATCCGGACCCCAGCGAGGCTGAGCTTGGCTTTCTGGAGCTGGGTGCAGGACTACATCTGAGGCAAAGCTGGATGGAGCCTTGGACAATCTGGTCTCGTGCGTGGCATCCCTACCTATGGTGGGGTGGTTGAAATAAGATGATTTTTATGGTCCCTTCCACACCAAGACACCTTATTAGATCCTGTGATACCATCCCAGCATCACTGGGTATGAAGTACATTAGGGCAACGATTTCACAACACAAACTCATTACTCTTTGTCAGCACCCAGACCCAGTTTTCAGGATACAGTTGCAGCCTACTCTGTGCCATGGTTAATGGTTCTGATTCAATGCCCTCAAAATGCTCAAGTCTAGAAAAACGCCACAGCCTCACTTTTCAGGGACTCCCACGTGTGCAGAGTGCCAGCAGGCTGTGCTGAGGTGTGCACAGCCGTCCCCCACCAGTGTGGCAGGACAAATCGGTCACATATACATGTATTTACACAACCATTTCCAGGCATCACCTGTCTCTGCATTTCAGAGGGGAAAACCAAGAGTCCTGACAGCTTAATCTACTGGTTTTTAAAACTTTAGTCTGTGTAATGCCCATATTTTGGATTAAAATTCTATATCAAGGACCCTTGAAAACAGATGACTCAATATCCTCTTCATAACCTTTATTATTCAGGATTTAGCTGGAAAAATGCTGGTGCTGTGCATTATTCTGTAATCATGTAGTTTCCTGTTCTACCAGCCTGTGGTCTGTGATTCCCCAGAAACCTCAGAAGCTTGCTTAGACATGGGGATAAACTGCACAGTCCATCATGGCAAATCTGAAATGCTGCTCAGATGTTCCTGCCTGGCACCTCTTTGTTCGTGACACGGAGAGCCACAGCCCAGCGGGAGCAGAGCCTGGGGCTGAAGGCTGTTCCTGTAGGTACAGCATTTTATGTTGCTTCAGAGGCCATGGTTGCTGGCTCTGCAAAAAAGTACCTACAGCCATTAAAACAAAACAGATCAAAACAATACACAAGAAGAGGAGGCAAGTCTAATACTAAATCAAACCAAACAAATATGCTGGGACCAACAGAGTTTTCCATGGTGATCATCTTGTCAGTGAATCACAAAAAACTCCCAGTGAGCAGTTCCATACCGAGGTGCTCCAAAACTCCTGCCCCAGCCACAGCTCACTCAGTGTTCCCAGGGAGGAACAGTGCACAGTTGTATGCTTACAACCTGACCCCCCCAACACAGGTCCTCTTGCTGCTGGTTCTGCCACAAATCTGAAACACTGAGCCTTGCTTAAAAAATGCATATAAATCAGGCTGAAGTCCTCTGAGCTTCAGACCACAGCCCATTACAGCCTGAAAGACCAGAGAAAGACATAAAATACGGGTTTGTTTGCCCATATCAATTGCCTTTTTATCATCTGTCTTCTAGGCACAAAGGAATTTGAAGCGAGGAGATGTCAGTTTTGGTTTGTATGTTCACGGTTTCATCGTAATAAATTGTGTCTTTGACACATTTTTGTAAAGAAGGAAAGGAAAGAAAAAAGCCCTGCCCAAACCCTTGTAGTCTCAGGTACAGAGAGATCACATGCAGGCTGGTGATGAGTTTTGACACTGAGAGAAATAAAGTAACTCAAGGGTCTTAAATGAGACATCAGAAGGCAGGCTTCAGATGCCCCGTGCTGTGCCTTGCTGCTTTGCTGCAAGCTGAGGGGCTCTGTCCAGCTCTGTTCTACCTGGGAACCGATATCCACACCCTGGGGAGCTGGATGGAGAGGCTGGAGCTTGCAGGAGCTTATGGGCACAGCAGAACCACTCACAGCCCTGGCCTTGGCCGTGGTGGCAGGGATGCTGTGGGGCTAATGGGGAGAGAGAGTTAAAGTGCCCACTGCCGCATGAGCATGAAATCAGCAGCTTTGCTGCCTTGCATAAATTGCAACTGCCTGAGAAAATGTAGCAGGAAAGCTGTGCAGGCAGGGAAATGCTTCTTGTGCCTGCCCCACTGCTCGTTCCTTGTGAGGCTGTGAGAGGCAGAGGGGGATGCTTCCTCTACCCCTCCTCAGCAGCCAAATGAGTCTATCAGTGCTGCTCTCACTGGGAGATTAATTAAAGTTTGTAAAGCATTTGGTATATATTTAGATGAAATATCACAAGATATTTAATCCTTTGATAATATTTATTTGGCTGATGCCTGCACTAGAAGGGGAAGGAAAACCAGGGCACATATCTGTTTAAAAACATCCTTTCTCATTAGAAAGAGCCTAGCTAAATTAAAAGGTTTTGGAATGTGTTTCCTGTCAAACCTTGGGCCTGGGGGAAAAGTCCTGGAGAAACATTTGTGGCTGCAGTTGATGTGGCCATCTGAGCACAACTGCAGAGCTTTGTATGACTTGTGAGATTGAGGACTGACTTATGCCATCATCCTGTAATATTTCATACTGTTAATTCCTGCATTACTGTCTCATTCAGTACAGCTACAGCAGGTATTAATTCCTTATCCAGACAAAACTTGTTTAAGCTTTTTTTTTTTTTTAATTTTTCAAAATTGAGTAGAAGCTAGGGACTTTATTCAATTCTTCAAGATCCAGATGGACTCTTTCCTGAAAGCACTGGTAAAAACTGGTGTGTATTTTGTTTCATTATCTAAGAATCTTTAATCTTTCAAAACTGACATAAAATACATAGTTACTCCTTTCACTTCATTAATTTTAATTTGTTTTGATCCCATATTTGCTGTTTTAAGAATCCTCCCAATCCAGCTTGTAGATTCAAAGCCAGACAAACAGCGTATGGTACAAACTTCACATCTGTATTGTGTTACACTTGGCAAGAGAGGTAGGAGCACTCATTTACTGGAGCTCAGCATGGGGTGAGAGTTCAGAGGTTATCATTCCTGATGGCTTACAACTTTACAGATGTTTTCCTTTTATGAACAACAGAGCTGCTTGTCAGTCACAGCCCAAACCTAAAAACCAGATGCTTCTACCTTCTTTTCATAATTCTTTTCATGTTTTGCCGTCTCTTTTTAGGGTTCAGTAGTAGAGAAATGATTACAGATTAACAGTTGCAAAAGATTAGTTAACATTTTAAATGTGTGTGGAATATGGCAAACTAAAATAATAGTGAAAAATAAAATCATAGTCAAAACATATGTGAAACCTAATCTTCAATAATCTTGAATTAATATTAAAGCCTATATCACATTTTTCCAGTCTTGCCACTGTGGGAATACTGAATCAACACATGTAATATACATTTCTATAGAACTGATAATCTAAGTGATATATTGCAGTAAAACCTAAATTTGACTGGATCAGATTTAGGTACATGACTCATTAAAGTAATGACCTTTAGTGTAGTCTTGGCTTGGATTCTCTAGTCATTTACAAAAAAACTGAAGAACAGCACCTGAGTAATTGAAAATGCCATTTGACAGAGGGAAACTGTAACCAGAGTTTAGGTGATTGACCAAAATCTCATAGGGACCCTATGAGAGAATTACGAAATTAACCAGTCCAAGTAGGCCCAATACATTTTAGTCCTCTTTTGTACTGAATAATACTTCAAGTTTGTATTACAAATCCAGCCTCAATCTAAAGAACCAAAGAAGCCTAGAATTATTAAGGCTGGAAAAACCTCTATGATCATCAAGTCCAAGCATTAATCGAGCACTGCTGTGTTCACCATGTAACCATATCCCCAAGTGCCACATCTACATGTCTTCTGAGCACTTGGAGGAATGGTGCCTCCACCACTTCCCTGGCAGCCCATTTCAATGCTTGACAACCTTTTCAGAGAAGAAATTTTTCTTAATATCCAACCTAAACCTCCCCTGGTGCAACCTGAGACCTTTTTCCCCTGTTCTATTGCTGGTTGCCTGGGAGAAAAGACCAACCCTCACCTCACTACAACCTGCTTTCAGGTAGTTGTAGAGCGATAAGATCCCCCCTGAGGCTCCTTTCCTCCAAGATAAACACCCCCAGCTCCCTCAGCTGCTCCTCATAAGATTTGTGCTCCCGACTCTTTACCAGTTTGTGTAGTAATTTTGCTTTAAGCTTTGTTAACTTCTATTTAAGTGAGCTATGGTCACTGGGAAATTCGCTTTTGTTCAGAAAAATACGAAGATTGTTCAGATGGTGATGAGCAAGTCACAAAAAAGCAAGTAATTTAAACGGTTGCCCCTCTTCAACTAATCTTCAGTAACCAACTATGTTTGAACTCCTTGTCACCTGGAGCACAAGCCACATAAGTGGTGTGAATTTTACACCAAATTGAAATCACTTTGCAGAGCAACTGATGTGGAAGTTACACGAGACCAGATACCACACCTTAGCTGAGGGGAAATAAATCAAAGGACACTATCAGATCAGTCCTTGGTTAGATATTAAATTTAACGCTTTCATTTTATAGTTTCATAGTCATCTCTTCTTTTTTTTTGTAATTCTTGAGAGAAATGTATTGTCCACACAAGCTTTTCAAATTCTAGCTATGATTATATATGCATAAGTTCTTTATAATAAAGAGTACCTACAGTGACACACATTTGAAATCTGCATTATGCATCTGGAAGGGCTGAGTGGGGATGGGTGACTTGTCACAGGCAATAAAAAATGTCAGTGGCACATGTTTGTGTGTAGTCTGTGAATGCTGTTTGATGTACTTATCAGTTTCTTCCTACAATATGCTGTAGTTACTGAACAGCACAGCTTGGCTATTGATGGGTAAAAGAAGTAGAAGATAAGAGAATAGGCAGACAGTGATTTGGATTCTGCAGATGATATTTTGCAGGTTGGAAAGGACAAAGACAATCTGCAGGCACCAGCAGCTGATACAGCCTCAATAGGATATAATTCTGGGCTTGGAGACAGAGAAAAAACATATGCACAGTAAATCATGCAAATCGAGTCTAAATGGTGGTGCATTTGACAATAAGGCAGAAAATTATGGAGTGGGAGGTTGTTTCTTTTCTTTTCTTTTCTTTTCTTTTCTTTATTTTCTTTTTTTTTTTTTGGTAATACCAATTTTATAATAAACTTGTTGGACTGATCAGCTGTTAACCTCTTAGCATGCAAAAGTCTGTGGTGGTGGAGCATACTGGGATAACAGCAAACTTGTATTGGGGAGATGGAGGATTGAATAATCATCCCTCTAAGTCTTCTTCACTGACTTCCCTGAGTCCCCTGAGAAAATCTCAAGTGGTTAAGAAGCAGCCAGTTGGTCAGAGGAAATGGGGGCAGTTTCCAGTATTTAAGGGTGAGAGGTTCTTCTTCACACCTTGTGATTTCCAGCTAACTGCTCATTCTGTGCCTATTTAAATCTTTTTTAAAAGCCACGAAAATAAACAAACAAAACCAGCACAAGAGCAGTGAGACTGTTTTATGCCCACTTCCCTCCGTAAAATTCCTGGAGCACTTCCCCTTGGAGTGGATGCTGACCAGATGAGGGAAGTCAAACGGAGCTGCCGGCCGTTTCCTTGTCGCTGTAGCATCTTGTAGGAGAGTGATACTTGGGGATAGAGCTAGCGACCAACTGTGGCACCATGCCATGGAGCTGTCAAATTATCTGGAGAGAGGATGGTAATGAATGTGCATCACTGCTACATACAATTTGCTTTTAAGCAGGTAGGTAGGGCTGTGACTGAACAGAAGCCATTAAATTATGAACAGAAGGAGAGCGATCCAATTTTCTGCCTTGCTAAGGATATGAATAGTTTTAATGATAGCTGAAGACTCTGAGTTTGCCCTTCCTTTTGTAATCTTCCTCAATTGTTTCCTTCAAGTACAGCAAATCTAATTCTCTAGTTCATACCATCAATGTTGTGCTGGTCTAATTTCATAGATGTTTTTTGAAGAAGCAGAGTTTTGTTTCAGTGCAATGGAAGGAAAAATGAAGTTCATTGTTCAAAAGCTCCTCTGGCAATGAGATAAATGGAATACCTCATTTTACCTCCCTTCTTTTCCATTACTGGAATGCTTTCTGAGAAAGGAACTTGGATAGTCTGTGCTCCATCTATGGAGCAAATAAAAGAACTGTGGGACCCAGTCTGCTCTAAGTGCAAAAACTACACTCATCATCAGGAGATTCTGTCACCCACCAGCTGTGGATGTGCAAACTACAAACATTTTTTGTCTAATCTTAGTGACAAAGTTGTTACTGGCCCAGATTTTGGTCACTATAAGATCATTTTCTTGGAAAGAAAGAGCTGCGTTCTAATGTATGTTTAGTAAAGAGGCCTACAATATAAATTTTAGAGTCAGATCAATCCCAATAAGATGAAAGACTGTTTATAGTGAATTCTGTCTGCCAGTACTTACCTTTTCTGCACTGCTGAGCCCTTTCTCCATTTTGTTAAGATATAATTGAAAAATTTATATATATGAATTTTTTACAATGAGGGCTTTCTGTTACTGCAAACTGACTTTAAACTCTGTACCTAAAAAAGTAGAGTTAAAACACATGTGCATTAAAGATACTTTCAATGCATAGTGCATGTCTTCAGAATAGCTTTTATCTAGTTATGATTAAAAACATTTCACCACCAAGACAACTTGATGGTTTTATGACTTATTGACTGCCCTGTTACTGTATAACATAGTTAATTGGCTCTCTGCTTGCTTTAATCTAGGATGTTTGATTCTGATAAATCTTTAAAACACATTTTTGATTACACCATGCTGTAAGTATTTAAAATAAATGCCCCTTAAATGCATTTTTTGCAGTTTTTGTAAGTTCTCTTTAACAAATAAAGGGGGGAAGGAGTGGGGAGAAGGGAGAATGCATGAAATATTCATAAAGGCCAATATGATAGAGTCAATAGATAGAGCTTGTTAAGATAAAAGCTTGTTTTGCAAAGCATTCAAGTTTGGATTCTCAGCTGGGACAGTCTGAAATAGCTCCATGTAGATCACACTTTCCTTTTCCTCTTTCCCCTGTTTGGACACACACAGAGCCAGCAGGAGGGAAAATTTTTCCCTTTTCACCTGTTGTCTGTCTGCAATGATCGGGAGGAGCTAGTCCTTCCTGGAGATCTCACACGCTGACTTTGGAAGCTAAAACACCGTTTGGAGGAGGTGGATGAAATGTGGATGGGGTCAACATAGTATTGGGTACATTCTGTGGGGACCTGTAACTCAGGGGTAGTGCCACTTGGGTCTGACCATGGATGCTGTAGATACTGTGGAGATGGATAGGGGTGTATGGCATGTGACAGTGACAAATGAAAAGAGACATTGTAGAAAAATATTAATTGGGTGGATGTGTGTGTAGGAGTTTGAAAATGCAGTGAGAGCCGGACAAGGGCATGGGTGCAGGATGATTGGGTCATAGGCTATCCTGCTTTGGCCAGGAGAGTTTCTACAGCACATATGCTGCCTTTAAGACTCTAGGGAACAGCACGAACCTCATCTCCTCACTGGGACAAAGGCATCTCCATCTCCAGCCAGGAGCCAGGGGAATCAGTTTGTTCGCACACTGACAGAAAGCAGATATCTTCAGTCCAGCTCTTCCATCTTTAAAAACCCAACCTAAACCATTAGCCATGTGCTTGTGGGGGTGTCTGTCACAGACAGATCCTCCTAGGGAGCTCTGACAGGCGGGGAGTGACTCTGGCAGGCTGCAGGTCTCTCACGGTGTTTTCTGCATTCAGGAGCTCAGGGTGCTGGGGCTGAACCCTGCACACGATGCAGGGCTGGGATCAGCAGGGGTCAGCCCCACTGCATCCACTTGACACTTCATACTAACCTTGTGTAGGAGAGGGGAAAACACATTAACTGGGTATTTTTTTAATTGTCAAGAGACAGAACTGAAAACCGGATGGACTTTAAAGGTGTGCTGTGACGACAATGGAAATATGTGAAGAATATTAAAAGAATATCCCTCTAGCTGTTTGTTTCTACATATGTGAATCAAAAAGACATAATCTTGGGAGAGTTTCCCTGTTCAACCATGTAAGGGGTTTCTTGTCACTAATATATTTCTGGTGATTTCTGTCCAGTCCTTGCAAAACAATGAAGTCTCGGAGAAAATATTCTGTGGAGTGAGGTGTCTGCATGGTTTTGTGTCTCTTGAAAGCCTGCTTTTTGTGTAGGACAGTGTCAATTAAAGCCATTCCTGTAACGTGTCGCTAGAGGGACATGAGAACATGGAACAGATTAGCTCCTGTTGTTCTTAGTTATTGCTCTGTAATGTGAAAAAACACAACAGGGATGATTTGGGGCTTTCTGTTCTCTGAATGAAGAGCTTTCAAACATGATGTTTGAGCTGTTTGATGCTTGCTGAAAAAAATCCAAGACATACTAGTGCTGAAGATGCTGCAATAGCATAGAGGTACACTAGCAAGTATTCAAACAAGATACAAAATCTTCAAGCATAAGATACAAAGAAATAGTGTCTTTTACAGTTCTTTGCAAATTAACTTGTTCATATCAGGTATTTGTATTAAGCTTAGCCACACACTTGCTTATATTCATTTTAATAGTGGAGAGGAACTGTGTTAGACCTAGTTTCAGTCTAGAGTGTGATCTGAATCCATGAAACTTTCAGTGTCTCCTCTGGGCTGTATGTGGCAGCCATAGGGGAGAAGGAGGGTTTTCCATGGGCCTTTCCCACAGAGCAGCTGCAGTGCACAGCTGGGAGGCAGCAATGGAAGTGCTCCTTCATTCCATGAACAGCTCTCCTCCACCCTTATCCAGCATCTGGCTGTAAAAGCTCAGGTTCAATCCTCCCACTTCCACACTAGACTGGAAAAGGACCATCCTGGGGCTGGTCTGAGCTAGGAGGCAGCAGCTGTCATGACTGTCCCCATGTGCTGGAAACCTGCTGCCTTCCAGCTGGGACCTGTGGGGCCTGCTTGCATCACAGGCAGGAGTCCACCCATGCCTGGTGGGATGTTGGGTTGCCCTGGGCTACCATCTGTGCTTCAGGTTTGGAAACACACAGCAATGACAAAGCACAGGGAATCCCACAACTTTTAGCTTAATGATGTTCTTCTCATTTATCCTGAAATAATCCTGTGGACACACATGATCTGTGCAATCAAAAATCAGCAGTACCCAGGTTTTAGCTACAAGTACTTTGCAGGGAAACAAATGTGACATTGCTCCCTAAAATCTCTTTTTTCTAGAAAGCTGTTAAGAAAGCACAGCTGCGGCATACCCTCTCTTGGCCAGCCTGGCTCCCAGACTGCTCCAAGCACGCTTTGATTTTATCTGGCTCGGAGACACAAGGCTTGCAGTTGTTTTTCATCACTCCCTCTGCTTCTCCTCCGAGTCTCCACCTGGCCTTGGCTGCCTGAAGGTCTCTCCTCACACCAGCTATCCATATAGTGAGGAATTTTGGTGTCCAAATGGGTAAGAGCATTTCTGTTTCTGCATGGGGGATAGGAGAAGAGTGCTGGTGACACTTGTGTCCACTGGCTCGGTTTCAGGTGGGGGATTTTACTTACACCCCGTTTGTCCACAGCAACTGCCAGGGTGCTCCAGTACTGTTTTCCTTTCCAAACAACTCCTTGGGTGGCTTTTGTTTTGCATAGAGTAATTAAGGAGAGGAAGCAGAGCCCTTTCCCTTCATGCCTTTGTTTCTCCTGTGTATCACATTACAGGTGCAGGGATCATAGTGTGACCGTGTCAAAGATTGGTGGCAATAAATAGCTGCAGAAGAGGATTTGTGTTACTGCTGGTCTGGTGGAAAAGCAGACAGAGGCTGGCCTCCCTTCTTCCTTCTTTCATCTATGTGTCTGTCTATCTATCTATCCATCTATCTATCTATCTATCTATCTATCTATCTATCTGTCTATCTGTTTTTTGACTGGGTTTTATTTTATTTTATTTTTAAAGAATGCAAAGACTCAGGAGAGTGTTTAGGTCTAGTTTGTCCCACATTAGCTTTTGAACTCTTACTCATGCAGCATTATTAGTTACATGTTGTACCTGTCACTGCCTCTGCCCTTTGTTCAGTCTAGCTAAAATAGAGTAGTACCTCATTTCAGTGATAGACTTGACCTAGAGTAAAATGTGCAAATTCTTACAGAAAGTGCAATAATTGCAATTGATTTATTCTTCTATGGGGAAATAATGTCTGTCTCAAACAATAACATCAGCTTTCTCTTAATTGCATTACATTAATATCATATTAATCTGTATTCCTATCCACATCCAAAGCTGTGAAGCACTTTTGGGCTGTGTTGGGTTTTTTCCCTACCCTTAGGACACACACTACTCTCAAAACAGGTTACCAAATATGGGAAGCCCCTTTTTGCCTATTCTATAAAAGAAAGACAAAAGGGAAGAAAAAGAATTTTATGTAGTACCCTGGTCTATAATCAGGAAATCTGTATTTTATCTACCACAGCCCTGTGTTTATCTTTGTTGTTAATCCAGTGGTGGGGATTATGCTGTATTAATGATGTGTGGGAGCTCCAGACTATTTCTTATTCCTGGCTCACAGCATCTGCTTTCAACAAATGCCTTTTGGGCACATATGTGACCTTTCGGCTACCTACACTTAGGTCCACATGTCAGGATGGCATTGTGCCTGCTCATGAGTGTGGCCCAGCTGCTGGGGCACAGAGGAAATCAGCCTCTGTGGCCCTGTAAATGCTTCTCCGCTGCAGAACACCTCCCTCTTCTCCCAGTCCCATGGTGCACATGGCTCCTGGCTTTGGGGAGCCGCCAGCCACCTGATTTCCAGAGGACACCAGCCCTGGACAGCCGGTTGGGGTTTCTGATGGGACATGATGGCAGATCTGGGCTGGCATCAAGCAAGAGAGATGCCCTGGCACAGCAGCCCCTCTGGCCACGGGGTCCCTGCAAACTCCCTGCAAGCTCATTTGCAGCAGGAGACTGGGACACAGCTGACACCAGCCTGTAAATCCATTCCTTTTCAGCAGGACAGTCATGGATAAAATCTCTGAGATTTACCTATGCGCGATCTGGCACCTCACGAGAACATTTTTTACCAGCATGGTTTCCTTCAAAATAGCTATATTTTGTGAATGTTGCTTGATTTTTACTCGGAGGGGATGAAATTTCAGTTCAGAGGCAAAATTCCCAAAGTGTCTGATGCTGTCAAAACATCGAATTTCACAGTATAGTATTTGGCATAAAGACTTTTTAAAAATTTTTTTTTTTTTTTTTTTTCTTTTCTTTTTTTTTTTTTTTTTTTTTTTTTTCCCTGATTTTCACTGAGATGCCTGTTTGAAAGGCAGAGTTTGTTTTTCAACTTTTATGAAATTGGACACATTTGCTTACTTGGAATGCGATAACATGGAGCTCTCCAAAGTCACTTTGGGTTTAATTCTGGCAAAAAATATATCTGTTCTGTTTTTTCAAACTGGAAAAGAAGTCAAAATGGCAGGAATTCCCATGAAGTGATAAGTGTCATTTCTCTTCTGCTTTGGCTGGGTTCAAATCACCACAGGGAGAATTTTCCAAGGTTATTTATAACATTTTGAATATGGAAACATTTCAGTGTTTTCAACCTGCAGCATGTGGAAATAATCAGGGAAACAAAACATTTCCATGGGTTTTGATAACTGAAACAACAGGTGCTAGGTCTAGGAATAGTCAAAGGGAAATGGGAATTAAAGTACTTTTCGTGGTATACCATTCAAGGAGGCAGTCAGTGGAAATGCCTGAAGAAAGGGGTTAACCCCAACACAAAGAGGAACTTTACACACCCTGCACTAATTACATTGAGGAACCTTTTGACACAGGACGTATCGAGGCCAAAATTGTAAATGAGTTCAAATTGGGAGCAACAGATTTGATGTAGGAGGTCTATCAGGGGCAATTATGATATTCCAGATGTTACTTCCAGCTCAGGAAGTCCTTGAGCTACAGACTGCTGGAAGAATTCCTCTATTTCCTTGGCTTCCTATAGCTTTTCCCTAATTATCTGCTGCTGTTGGAGGAAGAATAACTGGTTAGAGGATCCTTGGTCTCATCTTGTCCTTGTGTCACTGGCTGCTCAGAGAGTTTGGACAGCAGCCATAGAAAATGGAGAGTGTAGAAAGAGGTTCCAAATGAAATAAGACAAAATAGCGAAAAATACAGTTTCTTTGGTTTACATTTACTTGAAAGTTAGTTTCAGCCATCCCTGTTTTCCAACCTCAGTGGTATCTCAGTAGCTGCAGGACACTGAGCAGGGAGTCATTGCAGAGACCCTGTTAGGAAAGTGCAAACTGCACATCAAGAGCAGACAGAGAGGAGGAGAAAAGGAAGATGAAGGTTTAGAGATGGTGAGAACAGAGGGCCCCATTTGGCAGCTATTTAATGCTTATCTTAGTACTGTATTTGGCACCCAGTTACCATAGTGATGTGATTGGCAGCTGATTGACAGGATTACATAATGGGAGCTCTCTCTGTAGAGCAAAAGCCATATTTTCAGGGGAAAAATATCACTTTGCTATTGGGGATGGGACCAGTGCACAGACTGCTTGGATGAACTGAAGGTTTGGAACAGAATTTTCTCTTTAAGCAACTAAATATTAACAACTCCTTCACAGTGAAATGTGAGTGAAAGACAAATAGCCATCAGGACTTCAAGGGTGTCTAGACATCTCATCATCCTCCTGACCATCTGACAGACCCTGAGGCAGCTGCCAGGCTGGCAGCATTGTGCCTGCTGAGCTAGCAAGGGGGCACCCCAGCCTCGGGGAACTCCGGTTTCAGTGCAGGCCTAAACCCAGCTCTTTCAGAAATGTCTCAGGAGAAAAAGTTGCAAATGAGGATAGTGGTAACAAAATACAATACAAAGAATTGGTTGGAAAGGGAATGAGCTCTGCAGGGACCGAGTCCACAGATAATGTGGCTGGAGTGCTCCTGAGGGAATCCCTTCAGGAGATGGTCTCTAACCCCCTTTGCTTCCAGGGAGAACTGATCACAGATCGTGAACTGACTATAAAGGGTGAGCAGATAGTGATGCCAGAGTTCCCAACCCCCCTAGTTAAGAGCAGGTGAGACAGGAGCTCACTCCTACCTGGAAGAGCTCATAGCAACCCAATAATGGCCCTGCTGTCTGCAGATGTAGGATCCTGGTTGGCCACATTGAGAGGAGAAGGTGTGAAAGGATGGTCATTGCCCCTACCCCAGGGACCTCAGCTGCTGTGAGGGAGCAGCAAAACTCACCTCCTACTCCCAGCTGCTCCCTGGAGAGGCTGTGATCCTCTGTGGCCCCAGGGACAGGCTCCACACTGGATTTCTTTGTGGCAGAGCTAGCCTATGATGGAACAGACATCCTGTCCCCCCAGTTTATGAGGAAGCATGTATTTTCTCTTTCCCAGACCATAATTAAACACTAATTATGTACTAGATCAGCATTCAGGGTGTTGCAGAGCCAGGGAAGACCCCAGTGCAGGTATTTGCAGTGCAGAGGGCACATGTGTGAATGCACACGGGGATGTGTGTTCCTCGTGGAACGCAGCGCAGATGTGGGCTGCACTGCAGGCAGAGGTGTTGGACAGGTCCTCGATCTGCTCTGGGCTTGTGTTTGTGCCTGAGCAGTGTGAAAGGCCCTCCTTGTCTGCAGCAGCAACTTGTACACGCTGCAAACTGCACTCTCCAGCCCTTGGGATGTCAGAGAGCTGCTTTTGTCTGCCCTTGGATCATATGCTGAGAAATTTCTGTAGCCAGTGAGGTGTTCCGCTGTGATGCACAGCATGGAGCTCTCTGCTCTGCACATGGGGAGAAGAGGGTTCCAGTGATTCTCTTGACACAGCCACAGCACTCATGCGGGGTGATGGGAGGGCTGTGGAAAGCTCCTGCCTTTGCCAAGGAGGCTGGAGGACAGGAGCAGCCTGTGGGGCTGGAATATACTCTCCCCAAAGAAGCACTGAACACAGCTGGGGAATGAGGGGGATTAGATTTCACTAGCTAGCAAATTAAGTTTCTGTAACCCCTGACAAAAATTCATACTATCAGCTGGAAATAATAAATTCAACCAGTTTCATATGGCCTTAAAACATCCCATAAACAAAATTTGGTTTTTAGGTTTCCTTTTATTCAGCACTGTTTCTCTCTCTTTCAGCAGGACCTGGAAAAAAAATTCTACTAAAGCCAAGGCAAAGACTCCTATTGAGTTCAATGAGAGCTGAATCTGACCCTTTACAGGACATCTTTATAGGTCTCTGTGCTCAGAGAGATGTTGCTAGAGAGTTGGAGCTCTGGACCACATGCCAGAGAGCATTCCTTTATAGAGATGCTTTCCTTTGGACGTGCAGCAGCAACACCACCTGTGTGCTCACACACACAGAGGCACAACAGCCACCGAGAAGTCATCCATCTCAGGAAACGTGTTATGCCTTTTAAGTGTTTCTATATCAAAGACTGATAAATAAAACATGGGTTTAGTGTTAAAAGGAAAAAAGAGCCCTTTTAACAGATTAAAGTGCTCACAGTGCCTGACACTGTGAAATAGGAGTGTTGAGCAGCAGGGCAGTTAAGAAAAAGGACTGGTTTTGCTGACAGGTACAAACTGTTGTGTGTCTTGTAGCAGTCACTGGCAGAAAAAAAAACCCCAAAATCTACTTTCCCAGCAAAGCCTTCCTGGAAGGTAACAAACTGCAGCCGTCTATAGATAACTTTTGTATGTTCTTCAGCTGAATGTGGTGAGAAGAAGCTTCCCTCCCTGAAAGAAGAGGAAGAAAATAGTTCTTAATGCCATCAGAATAAACAAGCAAACAAAACCAGCATCTTTTCAATCTATATAATGGTTTATTCCAGAAGACTGAAAGCCCTGCTGGGTTTTGCACATTTTTTTTTCCCTCAGTGTCCTGATTCTTCTTAAAACCCAGCACACTGGGTTGGATCCTTAAATGATTTCCATTTGTTCCACAGCAGTTGCAAAATCAGTAGTAAAGCCTTATGCACTTTCTTGTTCCTCCACAACTGTGAACGGAGAGGTCAGGACGCCTAAAGGCTGTATTTGTACAGACAGAGACATTTCTCTACACAAAGGAACATTTACTAATTACATTTATTTGGCTGATCAGAAAGGCTGATTGTTAAAACTGATTTTTCTTTCACTCTTTCTTTCTGAACCTGTGTTACCTTGGTGGAGGGAAGTCTTACAGCAGAGGTCACTGAAAATCCTCCTGAATATTTTATCAGATCTGCTCCTTGTGGCTTAGTCTACAAAGACAAACCCTTATATGTGAAGGGCATGGAGCTGAGACGGGGGAGAAGGGATAAACCAGTGTCTACCCCAGCTTTGCTTTCTGACCAGAACACAGAATATGTTGTCTGTGGAACTGGGAAGCAGAAAGAATTGGTGCACCATTAGGGTCACACTTGATGTGGAGTCTTGCTTTTAATAGCTAAAAAGAGACCTAATGAATGTGAATGACAGCCAGATGATTTTGCTGTCGGGCTGGTAAGGAGCAGTTTTATGATGCCAGCTGGTGTCCCGTCACCTTTTAGGACGAACTTGCCTACTGCTCTCATGAATTTGAAGCGGTGCAGCGAACAGCAAGCCCAGGTTAGAGCACAGCCAGGCAAATCCGTGATGCTCTTTCCCTAACCCAGCCATACAATGTGGCCATGTAGTGCCCACCGTGGAAAAGCCATGCTGCTGCCTCTGCCACCTGAGAATCATCTGCACAGTCGTATAAACCATTTCCAAAATGCCCCAGCCAGCAAGACACATGGCCAAAGGCAAATGGGGGGAACTATAAAATTAAATTGCATTATTTATTGGAGAGATCTAAGTTCTATCTTGCCCTAGGGTGTCATTATGCACCTCTGCTGTATGCTGATAATAGTCATCTGCAATCTGATAATGACTTTGGTATCTTTCAAAAATTATGATAATTTAACACCTCTGTGAAAGACACCTCTTCTTGATATACCAGCAGCCCTGACAGACCATGGTGCTCATGCAGGGACTAAATGGGACCAGAGCCTGACAAACCACAACTGATTTCCCCTCAGCAAGGCAGACTTTGTCAGCAAAGGGACACTGACCACGGAAACTGCTTGTATTGGATTAGGGGCTGTACAGGCATGGCAGCTGGTGTTAGGTCAGAGCAAAAGGGAGGTGAACACCAACACTGCAACCATATGGGATTGCCATAGATACTGTCCCTTTGCTCCATTCAGCAGGAGAGAAAGAGGCAGTTTTGTGTCTGACAGGCTAGCCCACCCTATGCTCAATAGGCCTTACTTAATGTTATACCCCATGTGAATTTTCCATTTATCTTCCATTTATCTCATGTCACTCATAATAAGCATCCTTCCAGCCTTAGCAGGTCAGAGCTTCTTACACTATTTCCCTATATTTCAAACCTGATGGGATGAAGAAATGGGGAAAAATGCTTCTGCCCACAGGAGGCTGCTCTGATTTTGCTTTTTAAATTAACATTTTGTCCCAGATCCTGGAAGAAGCTTACACTTCAGTCAGACTTGGATTTCCCATGATACTGTTTAACTCAACAGCATCCCCAGTGCACTCACAAGGCAATGGCTTTGGTGAAACCCTTCTGCCATTATAGGCCTGTAGGGAGCTCAAAAGCAGCCCGAGACTTTTCACTTTTTAGTTTAGTATTATTTATTTGCTTATTTATTGCAGAATTGGCAGCCTTTGGGTGGATAGCTGAGGTTTGCCCAGCCGGTATCTGCTGCAAAGCACTGAACATTTACTGGGATTTTCTGCCTACCTCCTTCAGGCCTGACACTCAGTGAGCATCTCATGGCCTCTGCTGACACTGACAATTAGCACCAGTTACACCAGCAGTTTTGTAGGGTGAGTGTTTGCCCATTGTGACTCTGAAAGAGACCTACTCACTTCCCAGAGGCTGCCTGATATCTGTTAGATTTACTGACCACAGCTGGGGTCCAGCAGATGACAGAGATGTCATCAGTCTTCCCTGACACCTCCAGGTTGGCAAACCTGGGGCTTTCGAAGGAGTTAATGCAGCCCATCATCGAGATTAATCCTTCCTTGTTTGAAAAACTGCTTTGAGATTTGGGGTTTAATCCTCCCTTTGCCCTACCATGGGAGAGGAGCAGAATGGTTGTCAGATCCATACCCTGTGGAAACTGCTCTTCCTCTGCTGCTTCACCTAATGCTGTCAAGTAATTTGTTGGAACTTTTAAACCTAAGACAGAATGTTTGCTCTGTTGCACAGAGCAAAGCACTACAGAGCCCAGCAAAGTAGGCAATCTCTACTATCTCCTCTTGGATCTGTTCCTGAAGTCTGCAGGGTTTTTTTTGAAATCTGCCATGGAGCTGCCATCACAGTCCAGCCAGAAGAGGCAGATGTGGTAGAAAAAAAGGGTGTGAACTAGCATGACAGTGAGAAAGAAACACTTTTAATAAGAAATGATGCTGAAACCAGCTAAAACAGCATATCCATTCCTCTGAATTTCTGTTTCCTGTAGCCATTTTTCCTGCATGACTGCCCTTCCTTTCCTCTTATCACCAATAAATGCTGTTTTCTGTAGCACGCTATTAACTTTTTTAATACCTTATTTTAAAAATTAATGTATTTTTAATAAAATGTCCCAATTGATCATGCAGAGAAAATTATCACTTAGGAGATACAGTATATACTGGTGCAAACTGTAACCTTCTGACATCCTCCAGCATACAGTGCTGGGCAGCAATTTCTGTTCAAAAAGTAATATTTCTTTTGTCAGCTGAATTCTCACTTGCTGATGTTGACATGAATTATAGCACAAATATATATAATGGTGACATTGTGAGGTGTAATTGACTATTTTAGGCCCAAGCCAGAGTGTTTTACATATTCTTATGGTAACAATATTGTTTCCTTGCTCTTCCTTTTGTTTAGTCTTGTTTTGGGGTGGCTTCCTTTAACTCCCCTCACTCAGCAGTGAATATATTTATGTTCACTGCTAACCATTTCAGCCACTGTATAATTTCTGCTGATTACTGGAAGTTCAGCAATTTCTACAGTTTCGCAGTGTCTCAACAAGAGATGTTTGATATTCTGGTCTCTCCTCTTTTTACCTTGTTTTGCACTATTTGGTGAAAGGAAGCACAAAGTGTGTTGATATTTGTGTCAAGGATGAGGTCCCGTATTTCGGTTTCCTCAAAAAGAATTCAGAGGCAATGATACTTTTTTGATCTCAGAACTATGATTCAAGCCAACTAATAAATTTCTCTCCAACAAATGCTGTTCCCCCACCACTTCTGTGTCAGAAAAATGGGAGAAATCCCCCTCCTACCATAAAATACCCCAGTATCTCTATTTTAAAGGGAAGAAAATGTGGGCAGATAAAAGAAAGTAGAACTGTGTTATACCAGAGGAGCATTTGTGCCTCAAAAAGGAATTGTAGGCAATGACTCAGAACATCCTCATGTCCTTCTGACCCAACTCAGTGGCACAAAAGCATTCTGATACCAGTTTCCTTCTCTGTTTTGTTCTTCTGATTAAAATTTGAGCATTTTCATTATTTTACAAAACAGTTCCTTTTTGTTCTTGCCATTCAAAAAACTAATTTCTCTTGATTGTGGATTTTCCCCTAGACTGAGCAAACTGAAATTCACTCCAAGTACCCAATTCTGAAATTAAAGTTAGCATTATTCCTAAATCTTTTGGAAATTTAAAAAAAAAATGAGGGGAAGGGGAAAAAAAACCCATAAAGATTTTTATCTTTGCTTTAAGAAAAATGGGTGATGCATGAAATTGAAACTAGATTTGCTGGATGAGGTGATGAGTAGAGATGAAACATTCCTTTGTTTTCTGAGGGGAGCAGCAGGCAGATCAGTGAGACTGACCTTTTGGCCTCCCTGGCTACTGGTAAAGGTGCCCTGCCAATATCTTTTTCTGCATAGAGCTTTCTCTGTCTGATACTGGATTCACAATCCTCCTGAGGTCACTGGGAAGCAGCAAAGTCTTGTTTGATTGACTGTAAAAATGAGGTGTTCTTGAGCCTGGGGTTCCATCCCTGTTCTGGTTGTCACTGACCAAATGTCAAATGACCTCTCCTGGTCATTTTTATGCTCTGGCAGCTGTTTGGGGTTTTATTTTGGTCTTTGCCCTAAGCAATGTCCCTTACTATGTGGTTATACTGTGCCTGATGCTGGGAAGCATTGAATAGATTTCAGATGGGGGTCTCTTGACATTTACAATGTTGAAAATAACAGACTTTCATCAGCCTCCACCTATATCCGTAGATATTAGTATCTTCTGGCTGGACTATCCTGTGTTGCATAATGATGGTGCTTTAGAGGAAACTCTGGAGATTCCTCCCTAATCAACCAAGCTAAATCCTTTCAGGGGGGTCATTCTTCGGAATTTGTTTTGTGTTGTCATTGGCAGATTTTCTCAAAGCAGCCCAAGGAAAATCAAAGATCTTGTGATTTCCTGAAAGGACATTTTCAGAAGCTCAGGAAAAAAAAGTCTCAGCAGGCTGGGCAGGAACCTTCTTGCAAAATCCAGCTATGGACTTTCAATGTGGTCCCATGTTACCTTGAAAACTGAAAAAAATCTCACAACCTAGTAGGTATTTTTTTGAATTTTAAGTCCAAAATAATTTATTTAAATTAAAAAAAAAAA
>VYXC01008335.1:219684-315765 GCA_013397175.1 Platysteira castanea
AAAAAAAAAAGAGAGAGAGAGAGAGAATGTAAGCAATAAACTGAGGTGACAAACACTAAAAGTCTCTCTTGCTTTTGTGCTCCTTCTGAGACATGAGAACCTGCTTAGTGGATGAAGGAAAGGCTGTGGATATTGTTTATCTAGACTTTAGTAAAGCCTTGCCAACACTTTGTACAGCAATCTTTTGGAGAAGCTGGCTGCTTACGGCTTGGACGGGTGTAAGGATTTCTGGTAAAAAACCTACCTGGATGGCTGGGCCCTTTCTCCATGGAAAGGATTGTCAAGCATTGGAACTGGCCTGGGAAGTGGTGGAGTCACCACCCCTGGAGTTATTTAAAAGAACTGCAGATGTGGTGCTTAGGGACAAGGTTTAGTGACAATCTTGGCAGCTCTGGGTTAATGGTTGAATTCAATGGTCTTAAACATTTTTTCCAGTCCAAACATTTCTATGGTTCTTTGACCCTATGAGTTTTCAAGCACTTGCTGTATGTTAGCCTGGTGCTCACTGCATTCATGCATCAGTGAAAACATGGACCAACTCAGCAGTGTCAGAATCGATTCTGAATCTTAGCTGTGTATGAGACAAAAAAGTGGCCTATTCTGCTTCAGTTATGGGGGGTTTTAGTTCGATCCTTTGACATTTTCCTTAGTAACCTGAAGGGGAGTCCAGAGCACCTAATATCTGTGTGAATTCACAGCATCTTGCAGCCAGGAGGGCAGCAGTCTGATGGTTTTATCTACTGTCAGGTTAGAAACCAGTTTAGGCTGGACATTCAGAAAAAAATTTTCACAGAAAGAGTGACTGGGCATTGGAATGGGCTGCCCAGGGAGGTGGTGGAGTCACCATTCCTGGAGGTGTTAAAAAAAAATGGATGTGGCACTCAGTGCCATGATTTACTAGATAAGGTGGTGTTAGGTCATAGGTTGGATTTGATGATCTCAGAGGTGTTTTCCAACCTTGTTAATTCTGTGATTCTGTGATATGGTGTCTGAGATGTGCCTAGAGTTCAGCAATGTGCCATAGGCATGCTACCCAAGTCCCCTTGGATTTGCAGTAAGGGCCAGGAAGGATAGCCTAGAGTATCTATAACTAGATGCAGGTGTTGAGCTCCATGAGCAATTTCCAATGGATCTTTCCATCAGTGTCAAGGCAGCTCACAAGAGGCCCAAAATCTCTGAAGAGGTACAGCAGCACCCCTCACAAACAGCTGAGCAAAATGAAGTTAGTTCTGGCTGACCTAAGCCAGAATGGATTTTCCATGAATTGAGACTTTTTACAATAAATAGTAAAACGTAGATATACTCTGCCTACCACGGAGTGGTATTTCTATTAACATCACTCAGAGGTGTGACCAGCTTAGGGCTGAGAGCTGTGCTGGGGATTTTGCTGAGCGTCAGTCACTAACTGGCATGGTCATACTGCTTCCAGAACTGTCTTTGCAAGACTTTCTTCAGTTCTTCCAGTCTGAAGGGCAGCTTTCCCCAGGTAGTGCCCTGACCTTCACAGCACTTGGGGGTACAGGCTGTCTGAAGTGGAAGTCCCCCTGGTCGCCCACAGTGCCTGTCCCCAAGGCTTAAATCAGAATTAAACCCCAAAGTTTTCTTTTCAGGTGTCTGGAAAGAGAAAATTTCTTTTCTTAGAGAAGTTTACTTTATTTGTCAATATACTCTTACTTCTTTAATAAAGGCATTTTATGTACCAAGAGAAGGTTGGCTCCCCCTCCTCTTTTCATTTAAGGGCTAATTCATACGCAAGCTAATTTGTTCTGGCTATTATCACAATTTATTTCCATTGCTACAGGGCAGCCAATAACTTTAATAAAGGAGGTTCCAGTTACCCAATCTTCCCAGTTAATAAACTGCATTGAAATAACCAGAATGAATTGTCTCCCATACGCTACAAATACAGAAAATTACCATGCTGTAGTGTTATCACTTCCACACAGGTACAATTAAATGTGTGTTATGCATGGAGCTGCACAGAACACTACCAGTAATGTCAAATGCAATTAAAAAGGAACTATTGTGAGACTCCATGTGAAAAATCAGCCTGTTTGTATGTACTTTACACAGGATTATTCACTGGATAGGGCAATATTGAATCACTTGATGCTTGGGATTCATGGGAGAGAGCTAAGTAAACAAAGGAGCACAGCCTGCCACAGAGGTGGTTAATAGTGAGGAGCTAAGGCCTTCCACCTTGGAAGAAAGCATGAGATATTTATTTCCTGCATCACTGGCACACTATTTGTTCATTAATGTTGACCTTACTGGGTATAGGCACTGTTCAGAGGGTTGCAGGTTTTGTTCAGCCATGTGCACTATCCTTCTCCTACAGAAGTGACAGTTTTATACAAGTCCACTGCTCTGTTTAATAGATCATCTTTCCATCTCGTTATGCTCTAGTTCTTCTCCCTTTATCTTTAAATCTTAAAGTCTTGACCTTCTTTTTATACATCTGTCAGCGTGAAGACCCCCCAGATCACTACACTTAAACTGTTTACATCTTCCCCTAACTCAGCTCTTGGAAATAAAATCCTCTCTTGAGACTCATCACTGTATTAAATAAATATCAGCTTAGTATTCTGATTACTTTTATTTGGTGGTTTCTTTTGCTTACAATGCAAAACTGCAGTATCCTTGGACCGAATTCCGTGGTGACTGAAAGCTGAACAGAGTTCTGCTAAGACTCTGTATGTTGCACTAATCATCCTTATTCCCATGTGTGAGGACTTAGCAAGACAGGACAGCATTAGGGAGAGAACTTTTCAATTATGGGCATTTTAAAACAGAAAAGGAGGTACTTTTTGATGGTGGGTTGATAATTTAGTACCTTGATTCACTATCCACTTAATTGAGGATGCTAGTGGGAAAACATTTTTACTTTCTTTGAAGATAACAGGATAAGCAGAGGAACCCTGGTTGAGAGGAGAACTCCTGGGGCTCTGGGTGCCATTCACACCACTGCAGGTTATCACACCCCAGTGTGACACTGACCTAATTGCAGCATGCTGTGCGAGTACTGCCCCTGGCAAAGCAAAGGGAGTCCACAAACAGATGTTACCCCATATTTTTTTATTAGTCCTGGATGCTTTTTTCTACCCCTTTTCAATTATTTGATTTAGGCTCTCAAATAAACACCACACTTCCAAGAGAGAATTAAAAGTACTGCCTGAAAATGTTGCATCTCACATTGGTCCTGGTGCCAGGCTTTGCCAAAGAGAAGCATGAAGTTCAATATTTCTAAGATCATGTCCTTGGATAGAACAGATCTGCCCAGCTCCACCCAGACCACAGGAGCTACAGCACCTCACCCCTATCAGTGTCAAGCTTGTATTTTTATCCCTTCATTACAGTGCTCAAAACAATTGAAACGGTGGCCTAAATAACAGCTATTCCATTAAATTATTCAAAATTCATTCCTTTAAGGGAGTGTTTGAGTGTTACCTCTCAGAACTGCTGAGGTCTACAGTTCCAGCTTCCTGGGGAACATTCCTAGAGCTGGAACAACCCTTACTGGATGTAAGTTTGGTAGTAATCTTCTTGTGTTGGAGCTGTCAACCAAAATTCTGACTCAGACCACATCAACTCATCCCAGGACCAGTGTGTTCCTTGTGTAGCTGTTGTAGCTTTTGGAAAGCAATGCCCTCTGTAAAGTGACTGAGCTCTGTGAGGGCAAATGCAGCATGGGGAGGCACGTGGGGGCTTGATGTGTCATAGCTCATGCCAGCATTGCTTAAAATGTCATAACTACTGTGAGTTACAGTCTCATCGAATGCAGTGCATGCCAAAATATTGGGAGGGGGGGCAATTGCAGCATGCCTGATTGCTGCCTTCCTCTCCCCCCGCCTTTCTCCCTGGCCCAAGTTCATGTGCATGTGTTATCCTGTGGGTGAAAGCTAATATAATATGAATTAAAGAAAATTGCACTACTCCCTAACGTCCAAATCACTCAGATTGATTTGCATTTACTTGTAACTGAAAACACATGGCTAGTCACAGTTTAAGAAAAATAAAAAGGATTACAGCAACCTCAGACCATGACTGAAAGGAGTTATTCAGCCCTTGCATTGTATCATTTAGCTTCACAGTGGAGCAGATACCTAATCTCACATACAACAGGCCATCTATAATCAAAGAGTTTGCTGCTCCCTGGCTGTCCTGGAACGATCACTTAAGCATTTGTCTTGACAGATACCCAAGGATCATTTGGCAATGGGAAAGTAGCACCAAAGGAAAAACTCGGGTAGGAAAACCTTTAGGAGACTGATTGAAATTGCAGGTGACAAGGGGATTGATGGCAATGGCAATTAGGCGGCCCCAGGGAAGTAGGTAACTGCTAGAGATACAAAAGCTTGGTTCTGCGTGTGATGCCACAGTCGTCCCCTGGTCGAGAGAGTGACCTGCTCTCCCCTCTCAGGTGGCAGAGTGATTTCCAGCAGGGCTCTGGCTCTGCACCTCATTGTAATTCAGGAAAGACCAGCACAGAATATTTTCACTGTTCTCATACCCTGATGAGATTGTTCTGCCACGGCGCAGTCAGTACAGTGCCTGAGAAAATTACTTTGTGAAATGCTAGGCTTCAAACCATTACCTGAAGTAAAATCCTTAGGCTGAATATAAAGCATAATGTGATGCAGGTGCTTGTGCCCTTCCCTTTCTTTTACTTTACTTTCTTGCTTTGTTTTGTTTTGTTTTATTTTATTGTAATTTTATTTCTTTTTAAAAATTCTTTCATATTGGAGATTGTTTGTTTTTCATAGTTCTGGGCTCTTCAAATTGATGGATAACTCTAAGTAATGAATCCCATGACTGCACTGTTGAAATTATCTCAACCACCAAAATGTCTGTTTAATCTACATCAGAGTGCCTGCCCTCCTTTTGTGCCCAGATAAATCAGCTAAGCGTAACAAAGTACCTCCAACATTCATTTCCAAAAATCTGAAAAGTGGTTTGCTGGTCTGAGTGTAGTTCTACTGCTGGCATCTGTCTGGCAGTGTTTCTGACATAAATAAAAGCTGAGGGGGTGGGGAGGGGGGCATGGAAGGAAACATCTCTCTCTCTCTTAAAAAAAAAAGGAGTGATTTTATTAAAATTTGGATTCTGGAGATTTTTCTTGTTTTAATTTCCAGTGCAAGTAAGTTAATATTCTCACTGAAGGAAATAAAGATGCTTTTAGGAAAAAAGCATGTCTGTTTTCTTCTTCTTTAATTATCTTTTCTTTTTTGAATGGTTGGCATCTATCGAGGCATCCAGAACCCCACAGACACGGGCAAACTTCCAGTGTTTCTGAAGTGATGCCCAAACAGAAGAAATGGTGTGAAAGCAATGTCAGGCCGGGTGTCCATGTTTGTGCTTGCACAAGGTCATGCTCTGATCCAAGGGCAGTCCATTTCTGGAATCGAATTCCCAGCTGTGGCTTCCATGGGAGGACAGCCCAGCCTCCCAGGGAGCATCCCCTCCATGATGCTGAGCTGAAGCTTGGGGGAAGTCCTTTGTCCACTGCAGTGGTGGCATTTGGGGTTCAGGCTCACCCAAAACTGTGCCATTGGACTTGGCCCCTGGACTGCACCACGGAAAGGATTGAGGGACACAAGTGGGAGTGAGACCCTGCGTGGGCAGGGGTGATCCCCCTGAGCAGGGCCTCCCAAACCCTGCAGAGGTGACAGGGCCATTGCCTGGGGCTCCCATCTATCCTCATCCCCCAGCTGTCTCCTCGACATGTCACTTGTACATAAACTGGGGAGAGGTTTGTAACATAAAACAAATGACCTTTTAATCAGTCCAAGGGACGGAATGGAACTAATAACAATCCTAAACTGGTTTCCATCAGAAAGTTGTCTGGATCTATGTTTCTGGATTCCATTACTAATCTTAAAGAAAAAAAAAAAATCCAAAAAATGTTTTTTCTGCCTTTTATTCCTTAAGACAATGATCCCATTGTAGTTGTCAGTCATTAAACAAATCTGTCTGTGTAGAATATAAAGGAACCACAAATACTGACATCCCGAAATGAAGATATTCGTTAATCACAAACACAATGAATAATTTTAGAAGAGGAAGCACAAAAGTCCTCAGGACTCAGAGCTTGCATGGTGGGATGTAGCAGCTGGGAGTATTGCAATCCTACCAGTGGTGCCTGCCCCACTCAGAACAATCTTTCCCAGAATATGTCCTGTTGGGCTTTCTGTTTGTTTCAATATACTGTTTGTTTGTTTGCCACTTAGAGTGGTCCAACTGGCTGTATTACTCAGTAGGATGGTAATAAAATTTAATAGCAAACCTTAAAAAATGTTTATTTAAATGTACCATAGAAATATTTCATTAAAGAAAAAATATTCCCTCCATATCCGTATGGTTTCTGTTTGAAGTGCTTTTGGATTGGACTCAAGGCATTTGGGAGTTTGCCAGGAAGGGGTGTAAACAAGGGAGGCGTGGAACTTTTATTCTCGGAGAATGTATGGCAGATCCAGGGTGCAGCAGTGCCAGGATGTTTGTGCTTTAAATTCAAATCAGATACACAAAAAAAAACCCAAACAAAAAGCCGCTACTTTCACCAAGAAAGAAATGTGCTGGGATCACTTTGTTGAAGAATTTAGATAAGAAAGGATTTATTAATTTCTGCGGTTCATCTGCCTGCCAGAACAAGTTTTTCTGGAATATTACTTGCTATCTGTAAGTATCTCATAATTAGGAAGATTTGATTTTATACAGCAAAAAATAATTATTTTATGCTGCCGCTTTTATAAGTATTTACATCAAACCTGTATTTGCCAAAGCCCATTTTTTAATCAAGAAGATGTGTCTTACTGTCAAGAAATAGGCTGGAAGGTCCCATTTAAGATTATCTAGTCTGTTTCTGTACCCCCAAAACAGGATCAAATAACTTCTTTTGTTTACCTTGCTCATGAAGATCTCAAAGGATGGAAATTCCACCACTTTTCATGGAAATCTTCCAGCTATTTATCATCTACAGCTTTTGCCGGATGTTTACCCCTACATCTCCTTTCCTGCAAATTAGACAATTACCCATTAATCTTTGTCCAAGCCATAGAGAACAAAGACAACAACCCCTTCTCTCTTTGCAGCAAATTTTCACACCCTTGGTATCTATAATCTTCTTTTTTTTTTCCTAGCTGAAGCTACCCAGTTCTTCCAAAAGGGATCAGTTTTCTAGACTGTTGAATGTTTTTGTGCTCTCCATTTGATAGCCTTTCATTGGCCCACCTCTTTTTCTAGCACCTTGCCAAAGACATCAGGTGAGAAGTGCTGTGTCTGCGTAGCCTCATGGAAGGATTATTTCACAGGACTTTTATGTGCAACTCCCCTGTTTACACAGCCCGCTGTAACATTTATTTTTTGCAGTCGTGTGACAATGTTGACTCAAGCTCAGTCTGTGAACCTTGGTAACCTCCAGATCCTGTTTCACAGGGCTGATGCCCAGCAGACGTTTTGCATCCGGTGTTTGTACAGTTCATTATCTCCTCTTAGAAGTGTCCACTTTTCTCTGTTTTCATTGAACCATGTCCAGTTTTTCTCAGTTCATTTCACTCATTTGTCAAGCAGATTTTAAATTCTAATCCAGTCGCTCAAAATGATTGCAGTTCATCTGTGCTTGATATTCATCCATTAAAGACCTGCCACCATGCCTCAAATTAGGGGGTAATCTTCCTAACCAGTAAACCATTTAACAAAGTGTATGTCCAAGAGCTAAAAGACACCAGTCACATGCCCTGGAAAGCTGAGAAGAAGGTCAGCTTCAATCATGGCTCACTCAGGTTTTTGAGAGGCCCAGTAGCTCATTATCCAGATGGCTTTGGGCATAGAGAGAAAGGCAGCATGGCCCAGGCCCAAGGCTGTCAACATTTTATCTAGCATTAAGGAATTTTTGTTACCCAGAAACCATCATATCATCACCATGTGGTGCTGGTCACCCCACAAAGACACAGAGTGGAAGCTGTAAGCTGTGCTAATGAGCCATTTGTAGCACAGGCATTACTTGGCAACTGCCATGCATATATGTGAACATATTCTGGCATGAACGTGCACTCAAAGCCATTGTTAAAGTCAAGTATGCCTGTATATGTTACATATTATATATTTCTCCTTATTATAGATGTACATATTTTACACTGCAGGAAAAAAAAAAATAAAATCCCTGCTCATTTGAGTTATGCTGATACTGTTTACCTACAACTGCTGCAAAGGAATCCATGCTATAAAGCACTCTCCTCACTCCAGCCAAATGCATATTGCATCTCCCTCTAGTGGCTTAATCTACGTGTCCATCCTCCAACAATAAGTCTATGTATGGTACTAATTCCACTTGTCGTGGACTGGAACATAATTCAGCCATGAGAGGAGACAAGCTCATTTATGAGAACACCTTTATTTTGAGGTATCTTCTGTTTCTGTGTTCCTGCTTAGAGTCTGCCTGAATTCTGTACCAAGCTCTGGTTTTGCATACAGAAAATTATGATATACATAAGGAGGAAAATGTGGATTTTCAGTTTAAAATTACTTTGGTGGTAAGCTAGCAGAAACAATGAGACAGAGGCCAAAATTCAAAACTGACAGACAGCTCTGTAGTGAATATCTTCATTTTTCTTTGAAAGAATTGAAACAGCTCAGAGAACAAAAAAGGGTTTGGGCACCAAACATGCTGGGAAACTTTACAGGGTTAGAGCCAGAACTGCCTCTCTGTTGAATACACCCCATTTATAGTCACCATAGTTTGGAGTGGTGGCTAATGCTCAGATAAATGTCCAAATCACTGTTCTAAATCACTCCCACTCAAGCTACTTGTTTTCAGACTTGCAGGTAAGTCATCACCTAGCTAATCAGCTATAAAATGAGGCAGTCATGGCTCTGAATAGTATTTCCCTTCTCTTCCCATCGTTGAAACGTGCCATATGCCTCTGAGCACACACAACCATCCCAGCTGAAAGCCAACAACTTAACTACCCTCTGTGTTCATTAGAAATTCCATGCCTCTCTCCAGCCCCGTGTCCTTCCTCCAGAAGACACATAAAAACAAGGTCTTGGGCACTTGTGTTAATTAACATTCCCCCAGACCTTTTTGCAAAACTGGAGATAATAGTCCTGGCATGCTGGCCAACTTCCAGTGTGCAAATTGCATTCGGCTTACTTCAAATTCCCCTGGCAGCTGGAGGTGACTGAGGTATTCGGATGTTCCCTGTCCTTTGCTGTGCTGTGCACACAGAATGAACCAGGCTGGGAGCTGGGCTACAGGGGGATGGGGGAAAGCTCCCTTTTTGGATAAAGTAACAGCTAAAGGTATGGTCAAAGATGAACACAAATACAAGGAGCTTATCCACTGCTCATATGGAAGGAAAAGAGTTTATTTACTTCCCAGTGACTAGTTTCTGGCAATAAATTAACAAGTTTTCCCATTTTTCTTCATTTTTTTTATTACACAGCTGCTCTTATAAATCTCTAGCTATAAATCTGAAAGAGAAGTCTGTAACAAAGCCATAATTAAGTCTTAAAATTTAGGTGCCATTTTATTAGTTTCTGGGTCTGTATTCTCATTCTCCATGGTCCTAGACAACCGTCTTTTTCTTCTTCAAAACTCTCATGTAGTTTTGAAGCACATGGTTGAAAACCCAATGTACTTAATAAAATCTTTTTTTTTTTTTAAATAAAGGTCAAGTACTTGCAGTTATGCCTTTCTGGCTTTGGTATCAATACAAATTCTGTTTAGGATATTCACTTTGGTCTCTGAAACAGTATTTAAAGACTTGTAATGGAGAACTTATTTATCTTCGAGTGAGAAACACTGGATCAAAATTTTGCCAAATACTTGTTTTAGTGTAGCTTTTCCCAGACTGGTTCTACTCCATCATAAATTTCTATTTCCACTGAGGTTGAAGAGAGAACTTGTAGACTCTGGATCGACTGTCATACTGGTTGAGCATTGGCAATGATTGCCCAAGGATGTTGTGGAGGCTCCATCCTTGGAGATATTCAAAAGCCATCTGAACACAGTCCTTGGCAGCCTGCTCTGGGTGACCCAGCTTAAACAGGGCAGTTGGACCAGATGATCTCCAGAGATCCCTTTCAACCTCAACCATTCAGTGATTCTGTAAATTATCACCTCATTTCACACTTTTGAAGATTAAGGACCAGAAGCAAGATCCAAATGTAAGGCTGGCAAAAAGCTGTCAGGAGACAGCTTCAGGTTTCACCGTTGGTGTGCTGATTCTTGTGTAAATACAAAAGAGAAAACTGAATGTGGGCCAGCACCTATGGGCCATATTAATTGTTCATCCAGCTCGGTCTATTGTGATGATGCCGATGTTTTAGGAAGAGATAATAAGAAGGAAGTGAGTGTGAGCTCTTCGCTCCTCAATCTGAAGATTCCCTGGTTTGCATGACGCCAATCCAGCTGAGGGGAAGGGAGGACAAGAGGCAGCACAGGGGACAGCAAAGTGCAAGGATGATCCCATTTCCATGCAGTTCAACACAAAATTACTCTGCAAGAAGTCAGAGTGAATACTTCAGATTTAACCCTGAGCTATTCTGAGGTCTGGGTCTCTGTCGAAATCATGTAGTCCTTTTGCTTCAAGGCAACATCTTGATCCAAATCGAAACTATTCTGATAGGATTTTTTAGATCAGAAAGTAAAATTAATGGATTCTAAAGGACATAAAAGACATTTCCGATTGAGAACTCAGAGACTTCTTTATTTGATGGTTAATTCCTTCATTAGAGTCTTCTCTTACATGTGGTGCAAGGGCAGAACAGAACAGGACAGGACAGGACACCCACTATCTTGGTTTTGGTTTGTTCATTAGGCCTTTGATGAAGACTAGTATTGCTGTCCTTGAAGTTTTAGATCACTTTTTATTTCAAACTAAAATGGAGTTGTCAATCCCTGGTATTAGCTTTTCAAATAAACTAAGTGATATTTATGATAGTCTTGTGTATTTATCTTCAAGATGACTTTATTTGTCCTAGGTTGTGGATCCCTGCTTGATCTTAGATTATTATGATTTGTTTGTTTTATCTGCTTCTCAAAGATTTATATCCTAAACTCCTCCAGTGGCACTAACAAAGGTTTGATAACCCAAGTGATAAACCAGTTCTGCTTTAAAGTTTCTTATAAAACTTCATTACAAGTGAAATTAATCACTGTAGATTTTAATATGAAGAGAGGAGAGAGGCAGTTATTTGATGAACTGTGTTCAAAAAGCTGGGTAAGCTTTATATCACTCTATATGATAATAAAAAATTATGGTGTAAGACCAAGGTCATATCATAACACACGAACAATAGCACAGCGTGCTCATGATGCACTGACAAAGGATGCTGGTTCAGCTTCATGGCTCATACTGTAACCTTCCTCTGCTTCATGTGCGTTCTTAATACATTTGCAGTTCAGCTCCTACCTGAAAATAGACAATATTTTAGGAATAAATGGTTATGTTTAGTTCCAGTTTACTCAGGAAAGGCCTGATTTACATGCCTACATGAATGTCCTGGATCTATGTTCAACTAAAGTAATGATGCAGCTACTTAAATATATTATCATTTATATCCTTATTTGCCTTTCTTGTCCAATGCTTTGAAATGCCTTGAAAGCTCCAGAAATAAAGTAGATTCTACAGGCAAAAGGGAATGGCATGGTTTGTTATGTTCCAAAATCCTCTGTCAATGAGAAAGAGTAATCATAATGAGAAGCTATTCTGCTCTGGATTGCAAATGAACATATCACTCTTTTCTTTTTTCTTTCTTTTCTTTTTTTTTTTCTTTTTTTTTTCAGAGCAGGAAAATAAGTGTTTAGCAAAATATTTCCAGCTTGTACCTGTTGAAAAGTGCATGAAAAGCTGCAATACAGACTTGTCCGGAATGATCAGAAAGAGGGGTGTGTCCAACCATGGCTCCAAGGCAGCTAAAAAGCATTCTTTGACAGGGCCCTTATTCCTGCTTTTCCATGGAGTGCTCAAGCAGTAGGAGTCACTTACACTTTCACGTAGTCACCCATCTGCTTAATTCTACCTCGCAATCCTGAGACCTGAGCAGAGCGGTCTTAACCCAGTGAGCAGAAGCCTTTGGACCATAAACACAAACAGATGTTTGCACATGTGTGTGATTTCCTCTAAGTACCTAGTTGGGTTTGCGTATGTATCTTATAAATAAACAGGGGATGAAATTGTGAAATTTTAGCAGAAAATTATCTCCAATTCTGCCAAAAGGCAACCCGTTCTTTTTAATTTTTGAGATGTTATCTTGTTATGGTAATGTTAAATTGAGACTACACTAAAAATAACCATTATTTCACCCACTAAATAACTTAATGATCAAATAGATGTTGCAGTGTCACAACCACAGTGAACAAGAAGTGTGCTGTCCCTTTCAACGTTGTCACTAGAGCCAGACTGAGCAGCTGGAAAAGGTGTAGTTCTGTGACTACACCACTTTGCAATAGCAAAGCCCGACCACTTAATGCTGTGGAAATGCAGTGGGAATCAGCAATTAGAGGCAAATAAAATTGTGTTCAGGTGATTTAATGCAACACACATAGTGTATTTCATCTCTTCCAGTAAAATGAGAACAGATTTGAAGGTTTTAGTGGTAAAACAGGAATTTAAGTGATAAAAATATTCCAACGTGAGCAGCACCAAAGCAAGTCTATACAGCTGCTTTGCAGACTAATTTCATGCAGCCATGGGTGAATGTGATTTTGTTTCCCCTGAACATGAAGGAAGGGATGACTGATTTAAGTGCTTCATGTGATTAAGTAGACAAGGTGGCCATTTTTCTGCATTTATACAGAAGCAATAAAAATGTGTGGTCATGCACCAAATCTGAGGGTCAAAACTGCAGTTACTACTTAGGCAAAACTCCCTTTGACATCTGTGGTTTTTACTGAATGTGGGCAGTGAGCCTTCTTCCAAGTTCTTAGCCTGTCCTCTCATGTTCTTAAATAGCACCATCAGGTGGCTAAGTGGAGGAGGAAAAAAAATAAGTCATTCACGTAGTCATTCGAATGCCTAAAAGTCACGGCTGCTCCTTTTTGTGCCCCCAAACCCATGAGGATTCAGCAGAGAAGTCTAGAAGGCATCAGGACACTCAGACCCACGAGCTGGAGCCTTGCAGGAGGATCTCTGTTGAGACAAACCACACTGCTTGGGCTTGATGGCATTCTATGAAGTTTTGGGTCTGTTTGCAATTTTGACCCCATTTGGGGCTTAAACCAGCAAGTAGCTCAACATAGAGTGAAGTGATCATGCTAAAAGACAAGGACATGGACTCTGGTGTGTGCCTGCTCACTGGCCCTGCCATGGGTGATGCTTGAACAACATCAGCCCATTGTGTTCTGCTTGATGATGAAATTAAGCTAGATTGGCTCTATCTATTAAAATTTTTTGATAAGTGAAATAATTTATTCATATCCAACCCTTTTTAATAGGGGTTCAGTAAGGACTTTCATAAGGACTTTCTCAGTCCCCCCACCAGAGAGAGCAGGGAGATGGGAATGTATCCTAAGCCAAATGAGCCCTCTCCTCCATGGAGCCTGGCACTTTTAACCAACTCTTTGGAGAGCAAAGAAGCCTCACACCGAAGTGCTGCACAATGCTCTAAGCCTGCCAATGCTTGCACTGCCTGATTTCTGACTCGAATAATAACAATGAAACATGAATGAGCTGCTTGACATTTACAAAAAGGTGCTTGTTAAAAACAGTTCCTCCCAACTTAATTAACACTAAAACCCTTTAGGTGTTCCTCCAAGTACATATTAAAACAGCTGTCCTTTTGCCTGAAATGGAAGTAAACTAGAAGTGAGCTTCAATAAAACCAATGGACTATGACTTCTCCCGAGCACAACTGTAATGAAACGTTACTGCTGTAATATCCAGCTAAATAAAGAGTGGTGAGCTGGCTGGGCCAGCTGCAGTGGCAGATGCAGACAGGATCATGGGCTTTAAACAATGCTATCACTGAATAAACACAGACAAGGAGATAACATTTCTACACCTCCCCAGTTTCCATGAAATTAGTTTTTGTTATTCCAAACCCAAAAAGCTGATAATCCTCCCAGTATAAAACGAATGGCGGTAATTGTTCCATACATGGTATCATAAACTGCCATTACTCATTGGTCAGGAATATTTGGAATTATGTGTCTGGAAATTGTGTTGCATATTTGAGGAGACTTGATGCTTTGTTGGTGGGAGAGATCACTCGCTGGTTTATACATCACCCTGTGTGCTGCACTTCCCTTCATAAAAAAGTTGATGCGTGGCCTAAAGGCCACATTCAAACTGGAGTCCTTGCTTATGGAAATACCCCAGTAAATATTTAAGAACTGACTAAAGGAGCAAGGTAACCAATTCAATAGAGATATGCATTTTCTGTGTTAGATGTGACCAAAAAGGTAAATGTACATAATTTAAAATATATTGAAATTTTGAAATTAAACATCATCCCAAACTGAGGTCAAAGGTTAAAAATTTCTCCAATTTCGATGTTGCATATCATGCCATCTAATAGTACCAACATGAAAAAAACAATTAAAAAAATATGGTAACAATATCCATCAAGATTTTTGAAAATTGCTATGTACATGTGAAGTCTTTAAATATTACCAGCATTTTTCAAAGGAAAAAAAAAATACTATATAGGGTTGTCAGTCACTTGACAAGGCAACTGCAACAGTAAATAAATGCCAAATAAGTATCAAAATTTATCTTGCTTTTCCATCTAAATGTCAAAGTGTATAATTGTCCAAGCTCAGAATCCTGTAGTACCCTACAGGCCCACTGGTGTTCATGGACTGGGTTTGGATGCGTATTTGATCCTTGCAGGATTTGTTTTCTTTTATCCTCCTTAAAACTGAACTTTTTTGCCCCTTTAAAATTGGCTTGGCCAGATAAGAATCTGTGTCGTTATAGGATGTAATGATGTATTTAATAATGATGGGAATGATTTGGTCGTATTAAATAACAGCATTTTACCCAACAAGAAGTTCCACTAAAGTCAAAAGACCAGTTGACACTTGGGTAATAAAGTGTTCCCATGGCGTAAAGGAGATTACTCAGTCCTATCCCTGTGCGTTTTATTGGCCAGCATTTGAACAGATTAAGTACTACTATTGTGGAAGATAAATCATCACAAATTCACCGTGTCATCTCAGCTCATTTTTATAGTATTTGCAGGGAAGGAGCTTTAAGCTCAGATAAATATTGAAGATGACACTTTCACTGAAAATAACCAGG
The DNA here is from genome assembly GCA_013397175.1 of Platysteira castanea. Classification (NCBI taxonomy): domain Eukaryota; kingdom Metazoa; phylum Chordata; class Aves; order Passeriformes; genus Platysteira; species Platysteira castanea. The sequence goes on from VYXC01008335.1 coordinate 234,927, forward strand.
CACTGGGAAATAAATGAAATGTGCATAGATATTGCTTTTAAAGATAAAACTTGGTTCCTACGTTTTTAAGGGCACACTGACAATAAGTTATCAACATAAAACTTGGTTTATCTTGCAGGAATTCACATGGAACCCATGGAAGAGTGCTGTGAAGATTTGTGTGTGCCCGTGGGGCTTTTGGGCTTCTCCAGAAACCAGTGGTCAGGCTCCAGAAGCAAGAGCAGGAGGAGGCTGAAAGTGTGAGAAAGGTTCTCTCAGCCTCCCTGATGCTGTTTCATATCCCTCATTTTTCCCCTCTGTGTTTGCATCGAAGAAACTTTAGCTGTAACTTCCCCATCATTTTTCTGGGGGAATGGTGAAAGTTCTGGGAAGCATGAATAGGAGAAAGCAATGGAGCAGCAGAAGATATCCCATCATTTAACGTAACTATCCTATAGCAATCAGTTTGGGAGAACAGGCACTGACACCTGAAGGGTAAATATATTTTATTATCCTTTGGGTCAGATACAACAGTTTATCTTTTAGGAACAACTCAAGGGAACATTTCCTCCCCTCCCTAGCATCTTATGACTACTGTATTTTAAGAGGGGGGAGGGGGATGTGATTGTTGACCATTACTTATTACAAGTCACCAAACAATTAAGCTCCTTCAGCTAACATGATGGATTGGTAAAGTATTTGCTCAGCAAGGTAATTCACGCATAGAAGCTTACCAGATATGTTACCTGTTTCAAAAGAACCAGGGCAGCCCTCAGTAAAAAGAGTCCAGACTGTTGTTAATTTAGAGGCACATATTTCTACTTAAGCAGATTTTATTAGAAGACTTTAGAGACACCGAGTAAAATACAGACAGACTTTTCATAGAAGCAGAGGATGGTTTGAAACGTCTAAAGACCATCTTGTCCTTTAGTTCCTGCTTTAAGAATCCTCTTAGTTGCTTGATTGTATAACAAAATTATACTTCTCAATAGCAACATCACAGTTTTTCATGACGGAAATGAATACATGACCTCATAAATTCTTACTTGTAGGCTGAAAAACAAGTGATATTTCCTTAACCTCAGCTTTCCTGAAGAGATGTCAGCTGTGTCAAGAGCAGTGATTAAGCACCACACAAATACAATAAACAGTTATTTCATTTTCATTCATTGTTTCTTAATCCACCATTTCCAGGGAAAGGTGATCAGGTATTGAAGAGGCTAGCTTAAACAAGATCCAGGTTTGTTTCTTGGCTCTTTCTCCCTGATTCCACCCTTGTAGCTTATGTGAACAGTTTTTGATTTGGGTTGGGTTGGTTTTTTTCCTTTAATCAACCAACAGAATTAGTTACAAAGAAAAAACAAATCTTTCAATTTATGTTAAACAACCCTAGTAGTGTTCCAACATCCAGCACTAAAAGTGTTGCTTTCCCTGTACTGCTAATACTGCCTGTTTCTAGTCAAGAAGAAGTACTACTAATAATTTATTTCCATATGTACGTAAATATACGTGTATATATGTTAAGTTCAGACAGTTTGGGGCTGGTTTCATGCGGGCATTACCTGAGAGGGCAGAGGTGGATTTTCACTCACAGCTGTGCACACACATATCCTCAGAGCTCAGAGCAGGACGAGAGGATAATCTGCCTCTGACACACACTGGTATGACCATGTTGATATGCGAGGAACCCCTGAACAGATTTGCTAACTAGAGTTTTGTAAATCACAGGTTATCCTGCTTCTTCCAAATTACATCAAGGAATCATGCAGAGTTGCTGGTTTGAGAGCCAACCGCATCCTGTTATGCTCCCCATACTGTTGATAAAACCTGAAAATATTTGTTCCCTGGTTAGACCATAATCATGTTGGGCTTTTTTCTCATTTTTCAATTTTCATAATTATTTTCAACAATTTATCAGTTACAATTTTTCTGCTTTGTCTTTATGCACAGATTGACTGTTTGTTCCTCCCAAGGACATTTCCCTCGCTGTCAGACAATGACTGCATCAAAAAAGGGGGGTTTAGACCCTTTTGCTTCTTTTTAATTAGTGAACAGACTGAAAATGGAAACAAAGCATGTTATTTATGCCTTTCTTTCCTCCTTTACAGCAGCTTTCAGGCAAGCCAAATGAAGTATTTTTTAACATTTCACATAATTATCTTTGAGCTTAATGAAATTATGGAAATTTGTCAAAGAGCTGGCTCTCTCTGGCTACTGTAGCTCACAGGGAAGTAGGGAGTAGACACAAACAAAGGGAGCCCATGAAAAACTGCTCTTCTGTATTAGTACCTCTGTGCTGGGACCATTTTTCGAAAGGCACTCAGGGTATATGTTGCAAGTGTTCAGGAAGGATCTGTAAGCATTCAATAGGTTATTTGTGCACCATTTGAGCAGAATTTGAAAAAGCCTTGGTATCCTCTGAATATATTTTTTGGAATATCAAACCCATTGCTGATGCAGGTTCAGTGTGACTTGAGCTCTTGGCCAGAAAAGCCATTTTGCAAGGACGTGGATGTGTGCAAGTATTTATCCATCTATGGCCTGTGTTGGGGTGGAAATACCGCAGAAAGCCAGAGAGCAGATATGGGAAACAGCACAGTTCCTTCACCTGTGGGGTGGATACAATATAGGGCAGGAACATTACTGCTGAGCTGAAGCCAACACCTGGAAAATTTGGGCTCAGCATGCCCAAACTGCCCTTTGCCTCCTAGCATGGCTAAACCCCAAAAACATCCTGTTTCTCAAGTGAGAGCTGCTGGAACCTCCTTTCCATCTCCAGTTCCTTCATCCTGTGCCCTCCCAGCCGTGCTGCTTTGGCATATGTGAGTAACACACCAGAATGTAACAGACAGTGAATTTATTCCTATCTGATGCTCCTGAGACAATATCAGTAATCCTTCTCTTTCATATGTATTTTACTGGTGGTGTATTTCTTTATATTGAAGTTGCCATTGTCTGCTCGGAGAAGCATGGAAGAGCTCATCTCTCATAAAATAGGTAAAATTATGGCTGTGTTTTCCTTCTGCTGTCCCTCCCTAATAGGATTGTTGCCATTTTGAGTAATGAACCTCTTCTTTGATTCCTCCTTCTTTTCTGCAACCACAGAAGAAGAAACAGGACTATAAATCATTCAGAAAAATAAATAACTTTTTTGTCTGTTATGCCTGATTAAGTGTTTTTTATGTTTATGCACTTCTCAAGAAAAATAAAATCTAGATTATCGCTTTAGCCAAGTCCATTTTTTGTTTTAATTTGAAAAGTCGTGAAAAGAAAGGGTTATTGAAGAGGTAGCCAAATACCCTTGGAGAAGGGTCAGGCAGCAACCTCCTCCAGTCCAATAATTCAGCTAAACATGACCAGAAGCCAGTCAAAAGTCAAGCAATCAGACAACAGTTCTAAGACATATTTTTGCAATTCAGTATGATCAATGAATATTATTGCAGACAAAATACCTACTCTAAAAAGAAATGAGCAAATAAGCACATAAAATATGGAAACCTGATGACTATGAAGGCAAAGCATTATGGTTGTGCTTCAAATCATCTGTGAAAAGTTGCTTGGGGGAAAAAAAGAAGAGTGAATATTTTTAAAAGACCACTCATCTACATGTAGTTACATTCATCTATTTCAAATTTTCAATCTTTGTAAAAAAGTAATCCCAGTAAAAGGGAAACAGAGCTGATTTCTGCCTTAGACCAGCAGCAAGATTCTGTTTCAAGGTGAACATGAAATCCTGATATTCAAGAACTCAGGAAGCAGCTTTTGAAAAAAAAAAGAGACAAGATGTAAGTTTGCTATTTTCAGTGAGCTCTCATTCCTGAGATGTTTCTTTTACAAGTTCTGTGTCTGATTGGCCTTAGCTTTGGGAGATTCAGCCAGTCTGTGATCATTATTAAGCTATTCTGTGCAAAATAAGGATGTTTTCGACATTTCCCATCAGCTGCTGAGACATCTGCATGCTAAAACATGCAATGAGTTTTGACAATCATACATTCCAATATTTACCCACTTGTCCACATATCAGTTTGCTTAAATGTCTTTATGCTCTGCTCACTCTATCTCCAGGCATGTTTGTTAAGCAGGACACACTGCTGTGCAGATGTAATATTCTACCATCTGCAAAACATATTAAAGATGGAAGGTTTAAACCATAGGTTAATGAATAGCTGTAAACTCTGATAGTCAATTCAAGAGCTCAGAAGGAAACCTTTGGCCCCCTGGCTGAGTGTATGTCTAAAGGGAAATGAAGTGAAGACCAAGAAAGCTTAAGAATGCATTCAAAGCCCTAGTTAAAGGGCATTGATGTTATTTACACTTAAAACTATCCAATAAGACTGTTATTTTCCTCAAATTTTATGAGTTTAATTTAGCAATTTGCTAGTGAGGAAAGAAGCTCCATTTTTTAGTCAATGCTCTGCTCACAATAGGTATCCTTTGGTTTTAAGAAATCATTAAGGGCACAGAGGATTCACTGGGTCTTGTTCCAGCCACAAATATCAAGAAATGCTTGAAAACATCATAAATATGGGAAAATGTAATTTATCAAACTTACCTAGTTGGTTATCCCAAGTAATAAGACCTAAGACTTTCAATAAATATGATCATTTTCCTGGACCACTTAAAGAGAGTGTTGTTCCAGTAAATATTATTCAGTGATATTTCTGATCTTTTTCTCTTCATTTGCTCATTTCCTGGGGAAAAAAATTGTGTATGTGGATTAAATTTCTAAGAGCATTTCTATAATGACACATGAACTGAAATGGAAAAGGTGAGGGGTGAATAGAGCAATTATAATGTGGATAAGGAAGAGACCAAAGAGACAGAGATTTTTTTTCTGAGACGGGAACTACTGTAGTGAACAGACAGTGACATTTCTGAAAGAAAGATTTTGGGAGAAATTTGACTTGATATTTTCTTTGAAATGATGTTATAGAATTACAACTGAATCTGGTATTTGCTGGTATTAGGTTGACTCTTAGTACCAGATGGGAGATTTGTGGGGTCTTCAGAACATACCCCAGTCTATCAGGGAGTGTGACAAATTGCAAAAATACAGAGTGCAAATGCCCATGTTGAAGCACAATTAGAAGAATTTCTATAGAGAGCTAGGAACTCCTTAACTAGAAAATCAAGAAATGGAGAAAAAATTGGATAAATCAAGGATGCAACGGAAGGGTGCATGCATAAGAAGAATCAATATTGGAGAGTGGCTAGAAATGGGAACCAAACACATCTTGTCTGAAACAGAAGCGGTAAACAAGAAGAAAGAAGTCTATATCAGCATTATTAAAAAAAATATAGAAATCCAAATGTATGAGATGGCAAGAGTCTCTTGAACCAGCTCTGTCATCAGATCAATTAAGACATGGAACTACACCCATCTATTATCCTTCTTAGACAGATCAGTCGTTAATAACCAGATAGGCCCTCAGTGTAGTGCAGCTGTGAAGAAATAAATGCAGTGCATTTACTGTGTCTCAAGCAGAGTACTTAAAGACTGGAGATTGCTGTTATTTTACAGAGAAATGCTCAGATTTCATCTGGAATAAAATTTATGACTGGTGGTCAAGAAAGAAATTTAATCTGAAGTGGTTAGAGGAATTGCTAAAGTGATATGGTGAAGCCCATCCTAGGGAAAAACATCAAAAAAAAAAAAAAAGGTTAAGAAAAAGGTAGAATTGTTCACTGTAAAAATATTGGAGAAGTTAATGCTAGGAGAGGAAGGAAGTGATTTAAGGCTAAGGAGAGTGTTTGCACAAAACGTCAGGAAATTGAAAGAAGCAGCCTAAATGTAACAGTCTCAAAACTTACGATTCCTCATCTACCCAAGAAAGCAGATTCCTCAACAGCTGTGCAGTGGGGTGAGGTAGGGTAACCCTGAAACCCCGCTGCGCTGCCTGAGCTTTGGAATGAGATTCGATGATGCCATGTCTGAAAGTGCAGAAGATGGACCCAGTGATCCAAATATATTTATACAGTTATGCTCCCAAATTTTTGTCCACCACACAGACAGCAAAACTTATTAGGGCTGCTCGTGTTTGCAGGGGATGGGGCACGGGTTGTGGGTATGAATCCAATGAGAGAACAAAGTTATTCAAGCCATGAAACCCACAGTACCAATACTGAATGCTTGCACAAAGACTCAGAGGAAATGGGGTTTGTATCAGCTCACATGCAAATGTGGCTCATAAAAGAATCACCTGGCAGTGGCAAATAGATTAGGTGGATCTTTTAAAAAGTCACCTTAAAACTAAATTTACTGAGTAAATTATTCAGTGTGGATTGTTCATGCAATTCTTCTTGTGATATGTGAGAAGAATGAATTTAACTATTTTGAAACCGTATACATGCTCCTTTTTTAGTCAGTGAAATTCCAGAGATAATAGAATTTATTCATGAAATTTACACTTCAGTGGTGTAAGAAGATATTACCAAAATCATAAATGCAAAAACATGGAATATATTGAAGCAAGTAGTGGCCTGTAATTCAACTGAAGATTTTGTTTACATGTTAAGCCACTATGAACTCGATAGCATGGGATAGCATTTGGACAGGCCCACAATGACATGCTGGTATTTTACAGAATGGCTGGTGAAACCACTGTCCTTGGGATCCCACTTTAAAAGGCTGGCCCATGGATGAGTGAAAAGGATGGAAAAGCTCTGTCTAATTCCATGGGCTTTAATATTATATGAAAGTTGAAGGAATTTAATTGAATTTCAGAAACGGTGTTCACTTCTGCAGCAAGCTGGACATGCAGGAGTTGGTCTTATTTAATATTTGAAGACAAAAACCTCAAACATCTGACACACCCAAGCAGGCTTCAGTGTTTATGAAACAAAAGGTATCTTTCAATCTGGCCTTGAGCAGAACACTGGCCATGGGTCTTGTTTGACTCAGTCCTTTGGAGAGATACAATTATTTTTTTTTTCTCAGTGACATAGTTAAGAACAAACCATGCTATTTGTTACACTGAATAATTCACTCTCTCATCATATCCCTTACTTCAAATTTATCTAGTATCTACCCAATATGCAAGAGTATGCTTAACATTTCAGTAATCTCCAGTTACTCTGTGCACCCAGACAGGGGCTACTCTGCCCCTTTTGCCATAGCCTCTCCTGTTGTCACATGGGAATTTGCTGTAATCATGGAGCCATTTCTAAAAACCCTTCCCACTGCTGAAGCAGAACCTTCATTCTTCACAGCTGAATGTCTGGTTTTCTTGTTGTCTGTATCAAAACTCAGCTCTTTTGCTGCAATCCACTTACCCTGCTATCCAGATCATTCCCTGTCAGAAATTTTTCTTCTTTTTTATTCATCAAGTTCCAATTGTATGTGTCATCTCCAAGTTCTATCAGCAAGGATTTTGAGTTCTCTTTCAGATCATCAGCAATGTTCCAGAGTTTAGGAAGATGAACAGCTCTCAGCAGTCTCTCACCAAAAATTGGTATACTTCATATCTGTTTGAGGTATGTCAGGTGGATTTTAATCATTCTTTTCACTTACCAAATAACACACATCCCAAGCCAAATAACTTGTGCAGTCTCAGTTCCTGATACACGACCGTGCCCTGATGTAGCCACGTTAGGAAGAGGTGATTGCAGTCACGTTGTAATTACCACGTAGCATGTGGTAATTGGCTGTGTTACTGGGGGATCTACAGCAAACTTATGGTCCTTTAAACATCTAGATTACATCAACAATGTGACCTTTGTCAACCAAGCTTATAGAGTCATAAGCTTTTGGTCAGTTTGACAAGATTCTTTTCCAGCTGATGCAGCCTTGTTATTTCAGCCTCCTTTCTTTCTAAGTTAATTGAAACCAATACTAGCCAGCCATTATTTTGTTTGGGAAGAATGTCAGGGTCATATCATCTATTCTATTCCAAATAATAGACTAGCACAAGTTTTCCTTCTGCCTCCTAGATATTCTCAATCAACGATATAAGAGGCTCTTCAGACAAGTCTTTAAAGGTTTTTACTTGCAAGTAATCCAGATGCCATATTCAACTTTATTTTAATTTAATTTCTTTTATATTAATTGACAGAAAAATCTTTCCTTCTCATTGAATGAGATTATCCTTTCTCTCATTTCTACCTAGTAAAGCAGCAGCACCATCATTACTATTTCCTTTGCTCTTTTGTTCTTATTAGCCTGTTATTATTAGTCTCAATTCTGCAGGCTAAGATTTGTTCTTTTCCTTTTTTAATAAGTTTTTGTCTCAGTTTTCTACAATCTCCAGTTTCTAATTTCTATTATTTCTAGTATATCTTCAGCATTTTCATCTGTTGTAAAAAGAAGTTTATTAAGATATATATTTGTTTTGCAACCAATAGACTGTTTCGATTTTTTTAGGAAAGGGCCTGCACTGTGCTGTAAATTACATAAACAGATTAAAAAACAGTTTCCACTTAAAATAGTGGGTTTCTCAGACTTTTTTGCAGATCCTCTGCACAGGATACCTTCACTTGAACTGGAAAGTAGGATAGTGGGAGACTAGGGCTGTGATGAGCTGACCTAATGAGCTAATATTTCTAAGCCATAAGCCTGCAGTAGTTTCTTAACTTCGTGGTCCTGCCCCGGGCAATTCCTGCTGGTCATATGCCTGCTCTGTTCCCTGTAGCAAATGTCCCCCAAATGTCCTCAGACAGAACCACTTTTGATTTAACATGTTGCTACGGCACCATAAGAAAGGACAGAAGTTCTCCCAAGGTACTTCCTCACTACTGGGAATCATTCAAAGCCAACCATAGAGCTAAACACAGCTTAAATTCATGTGACTTGAAGCTTAAGGGAACATTAACACAAATCTCTGCAAAAGCCAGGCACCATGATTTGTATGTGACTTTTCCCAGCTGCTTGTAAAGGAACAAGTTTTATGATCAGCTTGGTTTTCCTGTGTGCAGGAGGAGGTTTCTCTCCCCTTGTCGTCCTCCACATTGCCTCAGCAGAGAGACAGACAGTGTGTGTCTCTCTGGGGAAGGAGAGACCTGTGGGCACAAGGGCAGCTGGAGGGCAGATATGGTGTCAGATATGTTTTAACACAGCTGGCAGAATGATATAAAACAGAATTTTTAGTGTTGATTGGGGGATTTGCATGAATTCCAGATGTTCACTATATGATCAGTCTTGCTATGTACACAAGAAGTGTGTCCCCATGCACGTGTAAAACAAAGCCTGCCTAACCTAGGGAGTGAATAAGGGCACGCTTGCTTTCCTGGAAGTCTTTTGTTTGCTTTTCCGTTCAGATCTCATGTGTTAGGTCATCCACAGTTTCTGTCAGGCTCATGAGATTAATACAGGACTTTATGGCTGCTATGATGATGTAATACCTTGATTTTACTGAAATTGGAGAATCCCGTACTAAAGAAAATGTGTTTTAAATGACAACGACCTAAAGTAACCTGTCTGAGCTTATAGAGATGGACACAGTATTTGAAGGCACAAACCAGCCTTTGAACTGAAGATTGGGAAGGAGTCTTCTCTACAGGCAGGTCACGCTGTAATTGTTTCTGAAGCCTTTCTTGTCACATCCGCTAATGAAACTGCTGCTGGCCAGGGTCAGAGACAGCGCTGCAAGAGCTGCATCCCTGGCTTGAAATGGTGTAGCAATACCTGAGTTCCTGTCAGTCACTATGAATTTACTCCATTATAAATTGGATTGGGATCAGACCCTTCATATTTCAAGGAGAGCAATTGTTCCACTCTTTCCAAAAGCATCAGCATTTTAGTGGTAAAAAAGCCTACTGCCCCCATGTAGCCCCAACAAAAGCTGTGCATGAGGACTGTTCTGTGCAGACTAAATCTTTTATATTCATTCTCCACAAGCAATATTACAGCTTAAAGCTACGTACAGTAGAAAGGTGACTAATAAATGAAACAGAAACTGGGATCTGGAAACTACCAGGATTAAAGCAGCGCACAAACCATAAATCTTAGGTGGAAGGTTTCAGGAAGCCAAAGCTGGCAGATTTGATTTGTTTTGTCTCACTGACTCTGAAGATGGAGCAGAGAGGGCATTGGGTTTGTTGCTCACCCCCCCAGGAGTTATTGCAATTGAAACGGAAAGACTTTCAAGCCAAATATTCCAACTGTTGAAGACTTAGCATTCAAAAGGATCTCCACTGGCTCCAGCTGTAGTCATATTTTGAAATCACACCCCCCCTTGCCTCATTGCATTAGGGTAAATATTATCATCTAAGACTGGGAATGGGTGGACTGTGGTCTACTAAGGAACACAAAAAATGGCAAGTTTTCACCTACTTTTTAACCTTGCTGTGGAGACGGACACGGTGTGGGTAGCAGTTCTGGAGCTTGACAGCTCCTCTGCCCTGAACCCCATGATGCTCACCAGATGTCTCCAAGGTGGCCAGGACATTGGCAGAGGCAGCTTTAATGTTGGGTTGGGAACGCAGGGTCCAGGCTGGAACCAATCCCACAAGCCTTGCTGAGAGGCTGAGTTCCCCCACTGCTCTGCAGCCCCACACCTCCTGATGCCCTGGGTACGGAATTGTGTGGACACACCACAGGTGTGCCATGCCCCTACTGAGTGCCAGGTGCTGTAGATGTGACCGCAATTTCATCTTCCCTGAGGGGCCAGAAAAACAAAAAACAGCCAACTGAACCCAAGAACCCAGAATTAGGATTCTTGTCCTTATTTATGATTTCATCATTGCTTGGATTAACTCACTGAACTAGCGTGATTCAAATTACTCACCAATAAAATGCAAATAACTGTTCCTCACGGGAGTGTAATGAGATTCCACTCACCCTTTTCTATTGCTTTGCAATCCTCACATTAAGACATTTATTTCTGTGCAGGTGCTTTCTGGGTGGTTATTGTTTGAATGAGATGGAAGCAAGATTTGTTTTGTTTAACATTCACTGTCACACTATTTGAAAATCTCAGTCTGGTTTTACCAACCGGCTATTTTTTCTCTTCACGCAAGGAGAACATCCTGAATACCAAATAATCCGTGAAGTGTGTTTAAGCACAGTATTACTGGAACAAGATCGCTGCATCATTTGTGAACTTTCCCATGGGGAAACAAAAAGGAGAAGCTGCAATAAATCTCCAGGTAAATCTTGCTATAGCAGAGATCAGTCAGAGACATTCTTCATTCAGAGGCAACTAATTTATTCCTAAACCAAATAGAAAATATTGTTATCAGTGTCAGGATTTTCCAGAGGTTGAGAAAATTACTATAGTCGAATGAAAGAATATTTTTAGCACTCTAACGACAAAATAAAATTGCAGTTGTGCTTTTCTTGGCTGCAAAGGAAACAATAAGAAAGTAAGAGACCCCACAGGGTGTCTACAAAGGCAAAATATTCCATATTTTAGGAGAATGTATGTGATTGCATGCAGTGACAAGGAGGAGAGTCCTATGGAGTAGAACTCATAGGGTGACACCTAGATGGTCTGTCCCCTCTGTGGGTACTTGAATAGAGGGGTTTAGCAATGAGAAAAGGGCTGAGTGTTTATACTGAATTATGCCCTGAAGCAGGAAGGTCTGCATCTAATGGTGTTTTGTGGATTTTTTGCCATAACATAAGTGGTTCCGAATGACTCACTTTTTTTCTTACCAGCTTAAAAGTTGAAAACTCATGAGCCAAAAAGCTGTGATTTCCAAATGAAAACAAAATAGAGGGCACTGCTGTGCTTTGGACTCCCATGAGGAGTTTGCTCTGCTACACTGTCTACTAACTGTGGTTGCAAAGAAAAGAAGATTCAGCTCATCAGTTTGTGGGTGTCTATAATACAGATGGCTGCATCACAGCTGGTTTTCAATTCAGTCAAAGAGAGTAGCAAGTTATTCAGCTCATCCCAAAGAAGGCATTGCATTTCACTGTAGGAACCATATCTAAACTCTCCTGAACAGACCAGGAAAGAACTCTTCCCTATGAAGGTGGGGAGGCCCTGGCACAGGTTGCCCAGAGCAGCAGTGGCTGCCCCATCCCTGGGAGTGTTCAAGGCCAGCCTGGATGGGGCTCTGAGCAGCCTGGGATAGTGGAAGATGTCCTTGCCCATGGCAGGGGGATTGGACCTGGGTGAACTTTAGGGACCCTTTGAACTCAGACCATTCTGTGATTCAAAGATGCTGATCAAGACTTACTTGGCTGCAGTGAGAGCTCAGGATGATGCTCTTAGGTCAGACACCTTCATTGCAGTGGCCTAGATTTCAGCAAGATGGATTGGATAAAAACCAAACAAATGCAGTGGGCCCAAGGTCAGGTCTGCAATCCCCACATGTGCCTCGGATCAGGTCTCCGTGTGTTTCCTTACCCTGCTTAAGAACACTTAGCATGCTGTGGTACAACAAGTTTCAGCAATTGCTTCAATGTATGCAGCTTGATGTCCGGGGAAAAGTGTGCACAAAGCACCATCTACTCTAGGAAAACACCAAAACCAGCATGTTATGAATGTTTCGGGGTGGGGGCGAGGAGGGGGGGAACTTGAAGAAGTTAAATGGGGTTTTTTGAGTTAATTTATTATGTTTTCTTGCAATAATTCACATTTTCTGTGAGGTTTTGTGCAGAAATCTTCTGGCTTGGATCTCTTTTAGCTGGNTCTTTTGGCTGGGGGAAGTTGGGGGGGGGGGAGGGTATTAGGGGTGGGGAGGGAATTAAAGCAACAGAATTGCACCTGAATCAGAAAATCTAGTTCCTTTCCTTCATTAGCTCTCTTGTCTTCTCCTCCTCTAAGAAAGAGGCATGATAAAGGCTCAAATTTTCATAATTATGTTCTTTCACATTGTCTTACAATTTAATTATTACTAAATAACCCATTTGGATATCAGTTACAACAGTCTGTATCCAGTATGGCGTCTCCAAAGTCAATGACATTGCAGTGGTATAAGACTGCAGTGAGCTCAAAATGAGCCCTGAAGCCTTCATTATTCTCTGGGGGGGTTGGGGGGGGGAAGGAATTTCTACTCATNTGTTCAAGGCCAGCCTGGATGGGGCTCTGAGCAGCCTGGGATAGTGGAAGATGTCCTTGCCCATGGCAGGGGGATTGGACCTGGGTGAACTTTAGGGACCCTTTGAACTCAGACCATTCTGTGATTCAAAGATGCTGATCAAGACTTACTTGGCTGCAGTGAGAGCTCAGGATGATGCTCTTAGGTCAGACACCTTCATTGCAGTGGCCTAGATTTCAGCAAGATGGATTGGATAAAAACCAAACAAATGCAGTGGGCCCAAGGTCAGGTCTGCAATCCCCACATGTGCCTCGGATCAGGTCTCCGTGTGTTTCCTTACCCTGCTTAAGAACACTTAGCATGCTGTGGTACAACAAGTTTCAGCAATTGCTTCAATGTATGCAGCTTGATGTCCGGGGAAAAGTGTGCACAAAGCACCATCTACTCTAGGAAAACACCAAAACCAGCATGTTATGAATGTTTCGGGGTGGGGGCGAGGAGGGGGGGAACTTGAAGAAGTTAAATGGGGTTTTTTGAGTTAATTTATTATGTTTTCTTGCAATAATTCACATTTTCTGTGAGGTTTTGTGCAGAAATCTTCTGGCTTGGATCTCTTTTAGCTGGGTGAAGTTTGGGGTGGGGGAGGGTAGTAGGGGTGGGGAGGGAATTAAAGCAACAGAATTGCACCTGAATCAGAAAATCTAGTTCCTTTCCTTCATTAGCTCTCTTGTCTTCTCCTCCTCTAAGAAAGAGGCATGATAAAGGCTCAAATTTTCATAATTATGTTCTTTCACATTGTCTTACAATTTAATTATTACTAAATAACCCATTTGGATATCAGTTACAACAGTCTGTATCCAGTATGGCTTCTCCAAAGTCAATGACATTGCAGTGGTATAAGACTGCAGTGAGCTCAAAATGAGCCCTGAAGCCTTCATTATTCTCTGGGGGGGAAAAAAAGTAATTTCTACTCATTTATCTCATTGTGAATTTCAATGAAGCCTTTAGTAATATCTCTCAATTCCAGTTTTAAGTATTGATAGTAACCTGCTGTGTGACACATATAATATCCAGCATTGCCTATTGCACCACATGAATCTGTTTCCAGTAAATAGGAATGAGCCTGAGGTAATCTTTGAAAGTATATATTCAGTTGTGCTAGAGGGCATTTTGTGGTTAATGGTTGTAACTCTCATAGTCTTGGATTCAAATCCAAATAAATTCTACTCCATACCGATTCCTTTGGTAATTTGCCTATACCATAAGGCATCAGTGAAATGTCTTATGATGCATACAATGAGGAGAGTCCAGGATGCAGGTGATTTATAGAAACGGTGAATTGGGCAACTATTCAAACTTAATTCTTGTTTAGGGTTTGTTCTTGCCTTCCACTGCTGTAACACTGAGGCACTTGGCCTGTTCTCCTGCTCTTATGATTATGCTTTCATGAGAGAGGCAGCTGTGTGGGAGGTGTGGATGCAAGGAGCATAGAGATCAAGCCTGGACTTGGTATGGAGCTGTTAAAAATGCTTAGGGCCATATTCAGGTCAGCTGTTGAGAGCTGCAACTCCATTAGTGTAAATTAGGGATATATTTAAAAGTAGAAAAAATCTTTTCTTTGGATTGCCTTTCTAACCCAATGTCTTGATTTTAAACAGCCTTTTTAAGAACTGTAAGTGAATCCACATCCAGAATTACATTGCCAGTAGCAACTCTCAGAAATGTCAGTAAAGATAAGTTTGAATCTGACATATTGTTAAGTTTGGATCCCTCCCTTGTCAGTGAGACTGAACTTCCTTGCAAAGCATCATTAGCTCATGTCTCCTCTAGGCAGAAGCATTCAGAATTTTGTATTTAAACAAAAAAAGGAAAACAGTAGTAATGACTAGGAACATCTGTAGAATGAATCAGCTTTCTGTGTTTAGAGTCAGGTACACTAACTCCTGTAGTAATGAGCATGATCCTTTAGAGACTTTGCCCTCCTCAGACAAGGCCAATACTAAAGACAATAAGTAGAAATTTGTGGAGTTTCTGTATTTTGGCATATCAGTTCCGATTCCCTTCTGTTGCACTGATCAGATCTCTGCCTATCAAAGAGACGGTGGGAAGAAGTGCTGTGTAGCCTCTGCAAAAATACAAACAGCATCGTTAGGCCAGACTAGCAGAAACACAGTACTGTCATCTCGCCAAATTAGTGAAAATGAGAAAGAAAGGAAAAGGCACAGGCAAGCAAACAAAAAAAAAAGAGAAATAAGTAAGAATAAAAACATGCCTCTACCTCTCTGAATTTAAAATTTTTAAATTAGAAAAATTCTTGAACTTCAAATCCGTCAGTTTGTATCGTGTAATTACTGCCGCCATATCTGTTCAAGCAGGTATTATTCTAAATGGATAAGCATAAACACTCTGATGCTCTTGGTAATAAGTGTGGCTGAAAGAGGAATACCATTATCTGTTGATTTATATTTACCATTCCTTGTCCAGGTGCTGTCCTCCTCTGTTAAGTATACTGGAGGTTATATGCAAAACTGCACAACTTAATGGGCTGAAGAAGTTTGATGGCAACACTTAAACTGTCACTGTTTTTCCAGAGTTCCTCCTGCGGGTGATCTGTTGACGTTCATAAAGGTCTATTCTAAGAAACCCATTGCAGAAGTTCTAAACTTTGCACATTCCTTGGTAGCAAGGGCAAATTTACAATTATAGGAAAGTTAAAGAAAGTTAAGAATGCTATTGTTAATGTTTTTATATGGAAATGGAAGCCTAGAAGTTCGTATTTATCTTTGTTTGATTCAACCAAACAACTGGAGTCCTAATGGCCTTGATTGAGGGCCATTCAAACTCACAGTCAACAGTTCAGAGCACATCCAAATCCCAATGAAGTCACTTCAAAGACTCATTTAAATCAGAATCACAGGATACTGGGACTATAAGTATCCAGACCAATGTTACCTGGTCAGAAAATTTAAGAAATTACTACAAATCTCCTGCAAATCATGATATGCACCCTCGCAACCCGCCCCAACCACAAGGTAAAATACAGCATGAATTTCTTCCAATCATCTGTAAAGGAACTGCAAGAGACACTGCTCAGTTGATGAGCAGTATCCCATCACACATCTGCGGTTCAGTTTCTTTTACTGTTGTATTTAAATCCCAGATCTTCTTTAGCTGCTATTTTCAACCCATTTATTTTCTTTGAGTTGCCCCAGTGGCAGGATAGAGCTTCATTTTCTCTCCTGTGCCTAAAAAGTCAGGACTGGTCACTGATTTTTGTCCAGGTAAAGCACAAAAGTAAAGCTGCAAAGGAAGTCTAAGTAGGCTATGGTTAAATTCAGGGCTGCTTTGTAGAGGAAATGGGACAGGTGGACACAATCACTGAGTGGTTCAGCCTCCTGGAATCAATGACAAGTACTAACAGAAAAGAAATTAAAGCTGGGGTCCAAAAGGGATCCAAAAATAACCACATTATCTCATGTGTCTCTGTGTTTCTGGTGGTGTGTCAGTGAGCAGTGATGTGTTGCATCAGATTGCCACATCCCAGGTACTGGATGTCATATCAAATAAGTGAAATACTGCTAGCAAACACCAGACTTAATATGATTCATCATCCTGAGTAATCAGTATGTTGAAACTCTCTGTAATCTCTGCTTAGAAATATGCAGTGGTATTTCTTTCTCTCTAATCTATAGTTGTAGAATGGAAACCATAAGATCAGATGTGAAATATGTTGGGGATAAGCCAGCTGGTGGATGGGGAAAATAAAAAGGTTTTAAAAGAAATAAACTCACAGAGATTCTTCACTCCTTAGGAATAAAATTTAAGTATCTTTCCAGGTGAAAGGATAAAATGACATGTCAGCTGTGTCAGTAAAGTGGAAGAAGCTGGTAAGTTCCTCTTTTCCACAAACATCCCATGTGTGCCTCAGTTTTCCCCCAATGGACGTAATATTTTAGTGTACCACAAGGAGACAAGGAATGTAAATATGTCAGTGAATGTGAAGCACTTGGATCCCACGTCAAAGAATGCACAGGAAAATGGGCAGAAATTCAGATGGAAGACTGGACGTGTGTATTAGAGTCTTTTTACTGAAAGGCAGATTAAAAATTAAACAAACAAATAAAACAAACAAACAAACAAAAACCCTCCATAAACTGACACTGAGTTGGTGTGTTTTCTGCCAAGCTTGAGAATTAAGCAGTCTCTGTCTCCTCAAGCCAGGGCCAAACTTGTAGGGTTTGGGTTTTGCAAGACTAGCATCAGTTCAGGCCAAGATGTTTCCCCTTCCTTGAGGCTGTATAGCTGGGAAACTCTTGTCTTAACCAGAAGCCATTCTTTTGCCAAGGAGAAAATCAATTGAGTGTTAAAGAGCCTACACTGCTCAGTGTTTGCCAAGAAACCTCTTCAGTAGTGTTAGAATTACAAATGGAAGTTACTAAGTATTTATTTGCATCACAGTGTCGCTTGAATCAAATACTGGAACGTGGTTTTGGGACTACAAAGGATGCAGTGATGTCTTTATATCTTGACTCTTCTGTTTCAATGCGCTGATAGAATGTGCTTTTACAACAGTCCCACAGCATGTACTGACACCTATAATCATTACTACATTTTCGCTATTAGCCTGGATTAATAATTCATTAATGAATGGAACTAATTTCTTAATGATTTGCTATACTTAAGTCCTGCATATTTTTAAATTAGGAAAAAAGGCCAAGCTTAATGAAGGGTTTGGAGTCAGTTGGTGTAAAGCTAAATTAAAGTGTGTTCTACAGAGCACTGCAACCATGATCTGAAGTCAGAATGAAAGGGAAGGAAACTAGAAATCGTTTCCTGATTCTTGTAGCATATCAAACCATGAATGATCAAGATTTGCTAGTATATTTTAATTAAGAGTAATTTCAAAGAACGAGAATCCTGAAAGGGGATCTCAGCTATCTCCTCGTGTTTACAGTGTGTGAGGGAAATACTGCATTCAGTTGCCCTTGCTGTCTCCTGCAGCCCCTGCTAAAGAGATGCCCAATATCACAACTGACAGTCTCCCCCCTTGAAAAGGACACTCGGTCGCCTCAGCACGGACTGCAGAAAAGTGCAGGTCCAGAAGAGGGAATTGCCCTTCAACACTGATCATGAAGTGTCCTTTGACTGAGTTTTCCCAGGTGTAGGGACAGGCCAAGGTTTTGGTACACATGAGGGCACGAGATGGAAGCAAGGACCCCTCTACTCAGGAATCTCTATCATGACTGAGACCTTTTGCTCTGGATGGGGTGGACGTGACCTCTTGTCAGGTTTGTGAATGACATCTACCTCACAGTCCTTGGGGATACAAGTGCTGTGTGAAGGTGACAAGGCGTTCCCCACAGTGACAGCAGTGCACAGAGTTACAAAACAAACCAGAGGTTTTGGTCTGCTCTCCCTGCTCTCACACTACTTTTGAGCTGCAAAATAACAACTTGAGTCCATCTAGAAACCACAGCTAGATTGCAAACAATGTCATTAAACAAACAAGAGCAGCATCATCAAATCTGTTCTCCGAAAGCTCTTTCCTTGTGCTGGGTTAGTGCACAAGGGAGACACAGCAAATATATTAATGATTTTGGGCAACATGTTGCTCTTACAGTAATTGCTTTTACTGTTATCTTGGAGACCTTGAAATGACTGCAGCAGCTGGATTTTGTGGTGCACCCTGGTACAGTAGTGCTTCCATTTATTATTTATCTCTATCTGGCGCTCTTTCACATTTTTTGTGCGTTTTAATGTCTGTTTTATCTTGGCTTCAGAGGGCCTGTTCCTGGTTTTGGAAGGCACCAGATTGCTAATTTGACCCCAGGCCAGGTGCTCCTTTGGTATTAGCATAGTAAATGAAAGTAGAAACAAAAAACCATAAAATAATTTAGTTTGGATGGGATCTCTATTGGTTTTCTTACCCAATCTTCTGCCCAAAATAGGTCCAAGTTTGAAGGTAGATTCAGCTGTCATGCTAAATCAGGCTGCTTAGGGCTTTTCTCTGACAGTTTTTTTTTTTAGGATATTTAATTGTGGACATTCCCCACCCTTTCTAAGTTACTGTTCCAGTAGTTAATCAAACTTCTTAATTAAAAAAAAAATGGAAAAATAATCCTAAAATCTAACCATTGTTGCCTTTGTAACAAAATATGAGTGTTTCATGGTGTTCCTCAGCTGTGCTCTCCTGAGAAAGGTCAGCAGCATATTTTCCATAACCTCCTATCAGGGAGTTAAAGGCAGAAATAAGAAACCCCCTTAACCTTCTCTTCCTAAGGTTAAGCAAACCTGGTTCATACCCCCTCTCCTAACAAAACATGTTCCTTGTTGTTTTAATGGCCTTATTATGGACTCACCCAAACATGTTAGTGCCTGTTTTGTATCTGTAGCCCCAAACTAGGGATGTGTTTGCTAAGCATCACACTGGCAACCCTGAACTCCCAATGCTTCCCATCAAAGTAGATTCTGACCAGAGTCCAGAGTGAAGCTGGAACTCAGAACCATAGGTACAAAATGAGAGGCTTTAGTAGCTGAAGAGGTACGAAAGAATTTGTGTTAAAAACCATCATGGCTTTTCTGCTTTCTCTTTCATGAAACCGAAGGTCTCAGCACTGTGTGGGCTTAAGAATGCTAGTCAGACTGAATAAATTGGAGCTACTCTGCATTTGAGCAGAGAAGGAAAGGACCAGTTATGTACCAACTCACAGTGAATATTTGTTTCCTTTTCCAGTGTTGACTGTTGAGAATTGGTTTAGCTTTTATAAACCTACTGCCAGTTTGACACATTCTAATGCTTTTCTTTTCCCCAAAATCTGTGCAGACAGACACAAGCAGAGCTGTCTCCAAAAGCCAGAGTCACCTTCATGAAAAAGTCACATTTAAAATGCAGCATACAAAATGCAGTTACACAAACACAGCTGTGCAGGATCCCGGGACTCGGGAGGGAGAGGGCATCCAGAAGAGTTAAGAGCCACAATGAGCTTTAGTCCCCACGCTCCTCTGGAGCACAGAGATTCCAAACACACCCTCAGCAGGCCCCAGAGCGCCTTGAGAATAGGCATTCTCAAGGAAAATTAAAAGACTAATCTTCAACAGGTAGAGGAAGTGGCTGAATGATGAAAGACTCAATAGCAAGACCAGAAGACCCATTAGCACTGGGATACATTAGGCAGACTCCTGGAATTCTTCTGGTTTAGTTTTGCCTGAAAGGAGTTTGGTTTGCAAGCTAGGGTGCTAGTCTCACACCCCTCTAGTGTGAGAGTACACCAAGTGGGGAACACGGGCCTATTCCCTTCAAAAGTGCTCTTCTGCTCTGAGCCAAAGTGCTCATCTAGAAGCAATAAAGCCTATTTCCATCTCACCCCCAGTCCAAGGATATGTAACAAAGTAGATGTATCTTCCCTTTCTGTTAGGAGTGGACATATTTATGTGACAGCAAATATCATGGAAAGAAGAAAGTGTGCTTTGGGGCCTCATCAAAATTTTCTAATCGGATTTTAGTGTGCAATTTAAATCATGTTTTGCAGTAAGCAAGATGATGTAAAAGATCCAAGCCTATACATGCCATTGTACAAATCCCTCTGCCTTTGGGATCAAATGTAAAATGTGCCTTACCAATTTCACTTGCAATTGGGGTCAACATCTGGAGTCTGTATATTGTCCTGATACACATGGCACAGTACATATTAAACATCACTACTCTTCACAAAGTGGTTTTTCCAAGCATAAAATGTCATTCATTATTCTACGATTCTATGATTTGTCTAAATTACCCACTATTCATTAAGATGATGATCTCTAAATATTGTTAGGGGGTTCAATCGTGCTCCTGTTGGAATTTATTGAGTATGACTCTGGTTTTCACTGTGTGAAACACAGTAATAAAACCATAAAGCAATGCATCAGAGCTGTGATATAAACGACACACTTTTTATGATCAGATACTGTACCTGTTATATAGAGTATCTGTTCAAAATGGATGTGACAGACTCCAGAGACAGTGAAATACTGAGCTCTGCACTTCTCCCAGTCTCTCTGCTGGATGCTCAGATACACCTGTATACACTTGTAAATATCTCTGACATCAACTCACTTCTCCTCAGGGACAAGGAGAAAAAAAGAGTGAGGACAGATGTCAGGGAGCTGCAGTTATCACTAAGGAAGTACTGAGCCAGGGAGAAATTTGCTTTTATTTCCTTTCTAGAAATGGAAGAATACATTCGCCACCCACAGTTTGCCATTCTCTCAAATGTTTTCATTCCCCTAGACACAAAATAACATCCGTGAATAACCCTCATTTAGTCATCAGGAGTTCCCTGTGGTTGGCTGTTTCAGCTGCTTTGTGCAGCTCATGGGTCAGACGCTGCCTTTGCGCACCCTCTACTCCAGAAATTTTTCCTCTGCAAATGTCACCACCAGCAGCACATATACTGAGTTTCAGGATGCCTCCAGCTGCTCTAAGGGGATTATTGAATCCACTGTAAACCCTGTCCACAGAGGTCAGTCCTACCTGCAGGTGAACAGGTAGAACAGCCCCTGGTTTGCCTGTGAGGGTCCCTGGTGGCTGACAGGGATTTTGTGATGGTCCCTGCATATCTGGCAGCTCTGGGGTACCCAGCAGCTGACCTGCCTGCTTCTCCCATGGCATTGCCATCTGTCACACATCGTATGACAGGGTAACCCCAAGTGGTGGCCTTAATAGTAACTTGCCACTGATGCTGTTTCTCTGACTGGATGCTACGTTTGGAAGCCAGACAGAATTAAGTCTAGAATTCATACAGGAAATAGAATGATTGTGTTTCATAAAGCTAAAAAAGCAATAATGCAAAGATGTCAAACTAGGAACAAGGTCCAAATAAAAACCTGCCTTTGAGCAGAGATTCTTTGGACTTACCTGCTGGCCAGCTTCCTCTACTTTAAGAGTTTTCCATTGCTATTGTGTAAGCTACTGAATATATTGCACTGAGGTGAGGAAGGGCTTTCTTCATTTTATAGGACAAGTGAGACAGGCAATAAATACGGGAAAGCTGGGGTTTTGCAGCACATAAGCATCTCTTGCTCATTTAGAAGAAAAATAAAACATCTGTAGAATCTTCTGTGATTCATGCAGTGTGGGAGACAGAGGAGGTGAAACCTGAAATGCCTCCTTCAGCCTCCAAAGTGGGCTTCTCCCGGGAACCCCACAACGATCCCTCTCCAGACAGGGGGGAGTTCAGCCCCAAGTGTCAGTGATACCAGTGGTTTTCCATTTCAGCTTGGCATGTTATCTGTAACAAACCTGTAACACAAGGAATTCCTCCTGCAGGGTTCAGTTACATATCACTTTTTTTCCAAATAAATCAACACTGATTCTTTAGACAGGACTGCCTTCTCTAGCTAAAACATGATCACAAAGAAAATAACTATGATGAAGAAAGAAGTCTAGGAAAAATGTGCAAAAGCCATACAGAAGTGATCAACAGCATTCAGGCCTCAGGGCAACATAACTAGGTTAATTCTGTTTTGCAAAAAGCTATGGGTTTAATGTTCAGACAATCCCTAGTTGTCTGACTTAGAAGTACTCCTTAGATTAATAAGATAAAAAGATGAAAACATGGCTAAAAAATAGGAAAAGATAAGGGCCAGTAAAAAATATTCTACAGGTTTACTTCAGCAGCAGAATATGTGAGGCTTTAGAAAATAAACCTTCCTGTGGAAGAATCAAACAACATCTTTCTCTCAAGTAGGGAAGTCATTTTGATAAACTGAAACATTCCATTTATCAGCACAAAGCTCTTTGTTTCAGTTCAAATTGTGTTGTGTGGCACTAATGATGACATCATGCAAAGAGAAAGCAGGAAGATAATAAAATAGATGAAGTGCAGGAATACTTCATTCCAGCTTTGCAGAATTTTTGTTTCGGTTTAGGTTTTGTTTTGATCAAGGCATGGACAAATATTGGAGTGAAAGCATTTCCCACTCCATAGTAAAACCTTGATTTACAACAGCCTTGATCTACAGCAGCCTTGATTTACAACATTAGGAAAGAAGGGATTTATCCTTCTTTGACAACTGTCTTATCATTTAAGTTTGCCTCTGAGGATGTAATTTTTAACTGAATTTAAGTGAACCCAGAGCAGGATTATACATTAAATAAAATTCTTCCCAGGGGAGAGTTTCAAGTTTACATCTCTCTCAAAGAGCTGTTTTAAACTTCTCTCTTGTCTAGAGTTGCTTCTAGGTGTATGGACTCCAGCGATACAGTTTGTCCTTTCTACCCACCTCTCTAAGTGACTGTCAGCTTATAACTGTGTGTCTCTGGCCCAAAAGGTACCTTGGAAATAACCAGCAGGTAGGAAAGACAGTCCTCTGTTCCCTCACCCGTTAGGATGACTTGGCAGCCATGGTGGAGGTATTGCCAGTGCTTTCAATTGCATCCCAGCTCACCCAGGTAAGAGAGAACAGTGCTTCAATCAACGGCAGCTGACTAAAACCTTGTACAATTGCGTGGACAATTACAGTTACCCTGGGAGGGTTTGGGTTTGTGGGTAGATGGTGCCATTGCTGTGTACATCTGTCTCATCTAAACCAGCAGCAGTGCCACTGCAGTCACAAAATATGCGACTGTTTTCCAATCAAAAAGAAATAGTGATGCAATATTCTTCATTTTTGTGTTCTGTTATACCAGGATGATAATAGAGTTTGAAGGTAACAGTCCAAATCTATTTCCAATTCAAAGTTAGGACCCAACCTCGATAGATGCTACTGCTCATAAAGTTTGTGAATTCTTGATTTTTGAACCCAGTTAAGGTGGTTCTGTTTGTCTGCATTCCTTCAACAGCTGGCAACTCCGCTATTCTTTGTATTATAAGGAAACAGCATGGAGCAATTGTTTACCCAGAGGCTTTATACTCTAAACAGGTAACAAGGAATAAAGAAATTATTCTTTTCCACAGATTCCTAAAGGAACGCTGATCTTTGCATTAAGTGACTTTAGTAAATGAATAAAGGGAAGGGCAGGAGGAAGTTCCTTTTGTAAGATAAATTGAACAGATCTAACTTTGTACCTTAATTCCCGTATCAATTATTCTTGAACACTTCAGCAATTACTTTGCTGTGGCACAGAACACCAAAACAGTGCATATTAAGTGTGTATTAGATCATAACCAAAGAAAATGAACTTTAGGTGCTTGCTGGGCACTTGGGTCATTGACTATAGTTAAGGCTGCCTGACAAATTCCATTAAAAGATCTTTTTTTCAGCTTTCAGAGGAAACAAGTTCAGAATGCAATTTCTCTGCCCTTAGGCAGATTTTTTTCTTTTTTTTCTTTTTTTTTTTTTTTTCTTGAGAAAGCTTTAGCTAAAAATAGTTCTTACATTTCTGTGAACAAAGGGGAAGGCAAAAACATACTTTAATTTTGCCTCTGAGTAAAAAAAAGAAAAAAATATATATCTGGCAAACTGCTATACTACAACAAGTGGGAATAGAGACTTGAAAATTAGATTGGTTCCTCCACTGTCAAAAGCACACCTTTTGTTTACCTGGTGACTATTGATTTTTTAATTCAGTCAATATATGCTCATAAAAGACTTGTTAGAGTTTGGAAGATGAGGTATTTGAAAAGCCCATCACCCCTGAGCATAGCCCACCCTTTAATCTGCCAGATAAATGCACATGCAGCTCCACGGAGTAACTGAGTGCTGTTATCTTGGCTGTGGCGGCTGAGCAGAATTTCCCTGCAATTTGTTTCAGCTCACAGCTGGATACTACTGAGTGAGAAAGCTTAGAAATTTAGAGAAAAGAGATCTGTGTTCTTTACTACTGGTGATGCCTGTGCTGTACAGAAGAAGAAGGAAAATTCAAGCACAAATGGGGAACTAGGGACATGGTGCAGGAAATTTATGGGAAAGAAAAAAATGAGGAAAAAGACAAGCTGATACGTGGCTAGGACAGGACTTTGCTTCTGTGTAAAACTGATATGGCTTTTCCTGGTGTGTTCATGTATAATGCACAACAGGACAGAGGAGGATCCCAAAGGTATGCTCTATCCCGATATTTGATTGCAATGTAACACTTGTTCAGTTAATTGCTTGGCTTTATCCTTCTTCAACACAAAAATAAATAAAGAAAGAATCTTCAAATAAAAATTCATATGCTGGCAATGTCTAAGAAAATCTTATATGTTTAGTTCTGAGTACTGAATAAAAACAAATAGATTCTCAGGAGCAAGTATTTACAGAACTATCTGGGGTGTTGTTTCAAGCAGAAATGTAAATTCAGTAATTTAACTTTCCTCTTAGCCAACTCATTACTTGTTCTTGCTGGACCAGTTGAATGGATGGTTCTTCTGAGATGCTCAGTAGCTCCATGGTAAGAGTTTTTCAGTTACACGATAGGCACTAACCAATTTAAAACAGCTGTCTTAAATAACAATAATTCATAAAATCTCAGTGCCTGTGGTGCAGGATCAGCTGCACCCCAAAGTGGTAAGAATCAGGGGATAGAATTGCAAATTGTGATTCAGTGGAGATCAATAAACAACAAAGCAAAATCCAGAGTTACCTGAACTTCTTCAGCAGTTTTGTTATTAGTCCATGCAGATGTTACTGGTGCTGGTGGACTTTTCTGCTCCCAGAACTGGTCCACTTTCCTTCCCTCTTACATTTGTTTAAAATCCCAGACTTCCAATCTGCCCTTCTCCCAAAGAGATAATGTACAACTGCGTTTTCTCCTTCTCAAGCCACCATAACCTGTCCTTGAAAACAATGCTCATTGAAAACACGGTTTTGTCTTGCAGGAGGATGACATTTTTTTTCCTATTATTTGACCTGCTCTGCAGATGGTGGAGTAAAATTCATTATGGATGTTGACATTCTCCCTTCCAGTTCCATATTCACAAATGAACATTTTGTTACACAGTCAGTACGAAATACATTGTAAAAGGTGATTTTACATGATCAGACGCAGCTCATTCATGCTGGAGAGGAAAGCAGGCTGATGATGGAAATGTGCAAGTCTGTTGTTTTGAGGTAAAACCATATTGGAGCTGATGCACACAGACTGCCATCTGATTAATAGGCCTTCCCACCCAGAGCTGCTGAGATAAAATAGATGGCAGATTTTTGTTATTTTGGGCACGCACTTCTCCACATGACACGGGTACGTCAGCCAGCCTGGGGTGTGCTCACACACACTGTTTACACTACTTGAGCCATGTTACCTGTCTAAGTTTCCAAAATCAATTTTTTTTTCCTTTAGTGATGGCAACAATGTGGATGACCCTAGAGGAAGCATTTTATTAACCAGGTTTCAGTCCCTTCTTGTTATTTTTCATGTGTTTAAAACATCAGCCTATGCTATGTACTGTCAGAGGAGGGCACATCCCAGTTTTTCCCACCCCCATATTCAAAGGCTCCTTGAGCATATTCCACAGAGACCAACACCTAGTGGAATAACAAGATTTTTTCTTTTTTTGCTTTGACCAGTATTTTAAGGTTCATGTCTCTTCTTGCAAACACCCATTTTAACCATTTACTGCAGACATACATACACAACCATGTGAAATCTCCATGAAATTGTCTGGCAAAATCCAAC
This sequence comes from Platysteira castanea, assembly GCA_013397175.1. Taxonomy (NCBI): domain Eukaryota; kingdom Metazoa; phylum Chordata; class Aves; order Passeriformes; genus Platysteira; species Platysteira castanea. Next base: position 261,406 of record VYXC01008335.1, read on the forward strand.
CAGGCAGTTCCCCGGATTACACGGCTGTGTTGAAGCCAGCTGCTCCAGGCTAGATGTACATCCAAAGGGCACTGCTTTAAATTTCAAAGCCCTCATACAGCTTTCCCCGAAACTGCTTTATGCAGCCAACCACTTACAGACCCAGGAAATGCTGTCAGCTGCTACTCACTGTAAATCCTCCCCTCAGCACCCTTGCTGCTTTTTGCTACTTCTAGACAACACTATACTCATCCATCCTAACTTAAAGAAACTTATCTGAAAAACTAGCATGGCTGTACCACCAACTCTTATGCTTCTGCCAGTTTGTATGCATCATGAAGGACAGAAAATTCTAATGATGCTGAGGAGGCACAACAATGGATCAATCCTTTGACTGATCACTAGTTATTCTCCTATAACGATAGACCACAGTCCTGATGGTCACCTTTCCACCTTGGCTTTTGTAGGTTAGACATTGGAGACTGATCACATGCTGTTATTCTCAGGCTACCAAGCATCACCAAGACTGTCACATAACACCCTCTTCTTGCCTTAACAAGGAAATTAAAATATATGATGGCTAAATGGATGTTAGGTCTTTGATTCGTGTGGATAAGGCTTAAGTTTATCTTCCCTTAAGGTCACCACAAGAAGTGTAGATAATTTTCACTCTTAACAGCTTGTCATATCAACCATTTTTAAGAAAATGGCTCATTGCTCTAATTCCTGAAGCAGATTTCAAGATACGCCATCCACTGCTGCCTCCTCTGTCCTCCCCCATGATGTACACTGTAATTTTTGGAGGATCGCAGGACTGTGGTANACAATGGATCAATCCTTTGACTGATCACTAGTTATTCTCCTATAACGATAGACCACAGTCCTGATGGTCACCTTTTCCCCTTGGCTTTTGTAGGTTATACATTGGAGACTGGTCACATGCTGTTATTCTCAGGCTACCAAGCATCACCAAGACTGTCACATAACACCCTCTTCTTGCCTTAACAAGGAAATTAAAATATATGATGGCTAAATGGATGTTAGGTCTTTGATTCGTGTGGATAAGGCTTAGGTTTATCTTCCCTTAAGGTCACCACAAGAAGTGTAGATAATTTTCACTCTTAACAGCTTGTCATATCAACCATTTTTAAGAAAATGGCTCATTGCTCTAATTCCTGAAGCAGATTTCAAGATACGCCATCCACTGCTGCCTCCTCTGTCCTCCCCCGTGATGTACACTGTAATTTTTGGAGGATCACAGGACTGTGGTAGCCAGTCTCTTGAGTGTTTAATGCCTGTAGTTTATATTTTTATTCTTGACGCCAACCCAAGAACACACTGGAAAGGATATATGCAGTTACTTGTATCTTCAGCAACATGAAAAGTTGTACCTGAAGTATCCTGTGGTGTTTGTTGATCTGGTCACTGCTGCTTAGCAGCTGTGAAGTACCCCCCAGTACCCCTGATTTTCACCCACCAGTGAAATTTGTTTTCCTCCAATTACTTGGATTATCCATTTTTGGGAATAACAAACTTCTGCTTTTTGAGAACATATTTGTCATTTCATGATTGGAGTACCATGGGAACTGAGATGAGCTATCAGTAATGACAACATTTACCTTTCCTTTTCCTTACCTCAGGTTCCAGTCACATTTTGTCATGCCTTACTCTGGAAAGGGAATCCAGGAATGTGATGGATCATTCTGTCTCCGAGGTGAGCAAGCCTCTGTGGTGCATCACATCCAGAGAGGGGAAAAAGATGCCAAGAACAATCAATCCCAGGCCTCGTATCCTTCCCGAGGACAAAAGGCTGTTGCATACATGGACGGTAGATTTTTCCACAGCTGCCTTTCAGTTGCTGTCATTCAGGGAGATGAGGGTGGTCTAATACATTTGTGACCCCTGGTGCAGGGAATGAATTCTGTATTTACAGGTTTAATGGCTCATCCAAACCCTCCAGCTAAGAGCTTAGCTCAAAAGTAAGGTCTAGTTTCAAAGTCCCATCTACTGATTCATCCACACGCCTAACTAATTCTCTGGCTCCTCTGAGGCTTGTTTAGTCTTTTGTGCCTAGTTTTCATCTTTCACAGTTGTTAAATGTGTTAAAAACTTCTTGATGTGAGATCCACATCACTCCTTGGCTTGCATCTCCAGAGCACAGAGTCTGCAAATGAACCCTGCAGCCTGAGGTTGTTGCTTGTTGTAACTCAAGATTTACCTAAAAGGTGTAGAGTCTTCAAATGCCAGTGGAGTGATATTCCTGCCACAAGAACTGTCCCGTTCAGTCCCCAGCTGCACAACTAAGAAAAGCAGAAGATGCTCTGGCAGTGCCCTTACCCTGATAGGCCGAGCAAGCCTTAGCCCATCTGACAGGGAATTACCATAGGGATAGGCACCAGCCCCTATTCCACTCATGACTGATATCTGCTTGCCAGCATCTCTCACTTGTTCAAGGCCTGTGGGAAGGGAATCAGGGTAGGACAGCTCTCCTCAGTGCTCTCTGAAAGCCTTCCTTTGACCAGCTATGGGATAATCAGTCTAAAACTGAGGATCCAGTTAAGAAAATAACAGGACCCTTTTCTCTTGCATATCTTCAATGACCTTCTTGGTGTATATATATATATGTATCTGTGTATATATATATATATATATCTTCTGTATTTTACAGGATTATTACCTTTCACTTATTTGTTTCAAAAAGTCATTGGATTCATAGGAATATGCTCCTTACTGCCCATTTCTCCACCCGGTGGCAGTCCAGGTTTCACTTTGTCGTGGCTGGCCAGCTCTTTGTTCTTGCTGGTGGTGGAGCAGACTTCCCACAGGATGACTGAGATGCCAGAAGTGGTATGGGTAACCATCAGTCTTGTCTGGCTATTCTAGTGTCCAGTCATAGAGAACATTCATTTTTCTGAGCTTTCTTCTTCGTGTTTTTCTGGCCCTCTATCTTGCACTCCTTCTTAATGTCACCCTCTTTCTAATGGGTCATTTATATTTTGGCAGCCTTTACTATGCAAAAACATGCAAACAAGCTTATATTGAGCAGATTAGTTACGGCTGACATCCAAAAGAGAGCAGAACATCTCAAGTCATGACATAACACTGTAAGCCCTGCACAAACATGAGATTTGAGCATTTTGAATAGCACAAAACAAGATCTGGTCAGATAAACAAAGACAGAAGAAGTGAAATACAGGCCTAGGTGGCAATGTTTCCTTTTATAGAGGGAATTTTAAACAAGAGCATTTGACCAATGTTTCCAGAGGTGAGACTGGTTGAATGCCAAAACACAGTTTTCATAACCTTTAAACCTGAACTATGTAATTGTTGCATGAATCAACAGAAAAAAACAGTGACAGGTATGAACAAAGAAAATCCGTCAATCATGTGAAAAGGGGGAAAATTTATGTTGCAAGTAAGACAGCAAAAAGAGTTGGGGAAGTTAGAATGAAAAAAAAATAGTAATGTTGAAATTAAACTATTTCCCCAGATTGAAAAGAAATTTCAGTTATAATTAAAAAGCCTACACTCATGTGACCTGCTGTCATCTAGAAACAATTATAATCCTGCAGTGGATGAGAAAACAGATGCAGTCCCTCTGAATAGCTAAATTAAACCCAGTTCTTTCTCCCCCTTTGATAAGGCATCCCAGAGTGAGCCAGAGTACACAGCTATTACACACTAATTAGTGAGACAAGGCACAGCCTCACATTACCAAGCGACCAAGCAGCCACTCAGCTGCAGCTCATTTCTTCCTCCTATCAGTCCCCTTCCAGCTTTACAGTGCTTCAGCAGAGTCATGCAGTAGTGCAACAGCAGCCACGCCGGTGTAAAGGGTCAAATTTCATAGGGAGAAGTAGAGTCTTTATATATCTTTATATAGCTAAAAAAATTGAGCCGACTTCAGGCTCTTTAATCTTTCCCAAAGGCTTGCCTAACATCTTGTCCTTTTTCCCAGCTATGCCTGTTACTTTAATAAAAGATTTGGTCTTTCCTCACAGCCTTAACATCAGAGACAGGACAGTCTGAGACCACTCACTCTTTGCTTAATCCATGGGGTAAAAGCAATTATTCTACAATTTTAGGAACTGATATGACAGGAGGAAAAGAGCCAAACTGCCACTCCACATGCATTGCGTTTCAAATGTAAATGTCTTGCTGAGCTCTGGCAATATTAAAATAGCCTCTTGGCTGTCAGAGGCTGCCCACAGGACTATCATTCTCTAGCACAGTGAAAGTGAAACGTGTTGACCCTGTGATGGGAACTGGGGCCTGAAGTCATTTCTCTTACACCATAAAGCTGCTGAAAAGATTAGTAATTGGAAACTGCTCTTAGAAGGTTCTTAATAGGATTCACCTCTCTAACCAGTGTGGTAGCTGGTAGGGTTACCTCTGAGGTCATTAATTAGTCACTACTTTAAATGAGCCTCTCTCAGTGTAACTTTATTCTTCTAAACTTTGTAACTTCAGTGTAGTCTCCATTTCAGGCATATGGCTTTCCCTCAATGAGGCTGTTAGCATGGTAATTCCCCCCTTGCCAACAGCGATCAAGAAGTAATAAAACAATTTGGAATCTTTATTCATGCATTAGATTTTCCTATCAAATAGATATATTTGCATCTTAAATGTAGATTATTAAAAAGCTGATGATTTTAGTACTATGTCAAATTTAGTGAAGAACACAGTGCATTTACTTCTAAGGCTTGTCTCTGCTTTGCTTTTTTTCCAGAGGCTTAGAAAGACAGAGTCGCTTAATGAACCTTTGTTAATATGCACATTTATATGATCTGATTGGCCCCTGCAGCAGCCTAGGAAAACCTGTGAAAAGGCAGCTGACAGAGTTACCAAAAACCCCTGCTAATTGGAATTAGTAACTGTTTATAGTTGCATTTACAACAAAGAGAAGAAATAAAAGGCAGTGACAGAAAACCCCTCAATTTTTCAAGCAAGGCAGTCTGCTAACAAAATGGGAGTAAGAACATGTCACTGTTAAATGGCATATGATCAAATTCTAATTACGTGTCTTTTTTTTAGTATCAATCCTACAGGTAAGATCAAAGTCTGTAACTTTGCCATCTGATGCTCTCTGCTCCAGGAGCCCTTTCTGCCACAGGCAGCTGAGAACCTGCAGAGGGTGCAGCCCAGTTAGACACAACAGGCACATGACTGGTCCCACAGGTGTTGTCAGCTTTTGCTAGACCTACCTCTAAGTTCTTTGCTGATTTGGGCTAAGAGTCACTGGAGAGGAGCTGGCACAGACCCAGAGCCAGCAGTGCGGCTGGGAACTGCACCCTGGGCTGCAACCCTCCCTCATCAGGTTGCCTTTCCCTCTGCTGTCAGCCCTTGCTACTCAAAGCACAGGACAATGAATTTCTAAATGGAAAGGAAAAGCTGACTAAGAAATAAATGGAAGAATTGTAAAACGCTTGGGTATTCACTCACGGAGGAGGGGACTGCAGCTCCACCTGGGCTTGGCCCAGAGGATAGACAGGAGATGCTCTGAACTGCCACAGTGGGATGAGAGTCAGGACTGAGAGAAAGCCTCTGCTCCCTGGAAGGGCTGCCTGAGGGAAGGATTGAGTGTTTTGCATTGCTTTTGAACTGGGGGACCCAAACTTGAGTTTGCTGAGGGCAATTTGCCAAGAGCCCAAGGGCTGCCCCTAGTCTGTATAGGTATTTGCATAAATGGTTTTTGTTGTGATTTTTAAGGATTGGGGTTTGTTTCAAAATCTTGGAAATGCTCTTGATATGTTGGCACGGTTTTATGCAGCAAACACTCTCAGTACAACTCATGCACCTGACTCTGAAAGGAAAAAACAGTGCATAAGCACCAACACTTCTCACTCACTGTCTTGTGGCAGCCTGCTCCAGTTCAGCTCTCTTCAGGGAGAAAAGCATTTGTGTACCCAAAAGGGGGATTTTCTAGGTCTCTAGCACTCATTCTTATGAGGGACTTTTACTTACCACTTGCCTGATAGAAATACAGTGCAGCAGAGACGAACCAGTCTGGAAGATTCCTGAGTGTGTGGATGATAACTTCCTGACACAGCTGGTGAGGAGTCAGCTGGGGAAGGTGCCCCCTTAGGCCTGTTGTTCATGAACAGAGAAGGAATTGTGGGTGATGTGATGGTTAGAGGCCACCTCTGGGCACAGAGATCATGAAATTATAATTTTTGGTTCTTGGAGAAGTAAAGATGGAGGTCAGAAGAAACAGCCTGTCTGAGCTGAGAGCTTCAGCTGCAGCTCAGGAAAAAGTGGAGAGTTTATGACCTTCGGAGGAAGAGGCAAGCAACACAGGAGAACTACAAGAGTGTCGTGGGACTATGAAGGAACAAAATTAGAAGGGCCAAAGCCCAACTTGAACTTAATTTAGCTACTGTTATAAAAGACAATAAAAATGTTTCTACAAATACATTCACAGCAAAAGAAAGACTAAGGAGAATTTCCATCCTTTACTGGATGTGGGAAGAAACATAGTAAAAACATTAAAAAAGGCTGAGGAAAAAGCTGAGGTACTTAATATCTTCTTTGCCTCCATCTTTAACAGCAAGACCAGAGGGGGCAGTCCTGATTAATAACTTCATCAGTGATCTTGATGAAAGAATCAAGTGCACCCTCAGTCAGCTGGAAAGTGATGCAGCACAGCCTGGAATGGTACACCCTGGTCTACAAATTTATAGCAAAATCTGTGGGACTGAGGAGGTGTTCAGATATCATGGCCAGGAAAGAGGTCACAGCCTGACAGAGTTCAAGAGACGATTGGACAATTCTCTTGGGCACATGGTGTGAATCTTGGGGATGGTGCTGTGCAGGGCCAGGGTTAGACTCTATGATCCTTGAAGGTCCCTTCCAGTCCAGTTTATTCTGTGATTTTGTGATTTCAGATGTTTCAGCTGTTTCTATGCCTGTACATTTCCTAGTGCTTCTGTGCCTTAAAGGAAGGAGAATACTTCTCAGTATTTCCATGCTCCTAAGAAATGTCCCAGCATATAAATCAGCTGTTCTGGCTGTTTGCTGGAGATAGGATTTGTCTATTTCCCTTTATTTGTTTTATCTTCCAGAAAAGATGATTAGAAGCTGCTTGTTGATTGAATGTTTAGCTGAACAGCTTTCTCCTCACTGTGTAATACAGGGAGCAGTTCAGGAAAATTGCCTCATGAACTTTAAATACCGGGCAAAATATGATGTTATGTCTGCTGGATTCATTTGAGTGCGATAAGCACACTGTGGGAAGTCCCATATCACTGAGATCTACTCAGGCTGTGCCGAAGTCAAAATAAGCCTTCATTTCTAGTTACTTGCAGTGACTGGGCATTTGCAGGCCCTGCAAGGTAATGGCAGTGTGACTGAGAGGGGAGGAAATAGAGCTGAGGAGAGCCATCACACTTTGTTCTCAGTTCTGCCATGGATTTCTTCTACATATTTGAACAGCCTCCTGCAATCCTTGAAAATTGTCACCTCCGTGACATGCCTAGCAATAAATCACCCATCCTCCCTCAGGTTCCTACAGTTTCTGGTAGGGGATATAAAGGACTTTCTGCACTGTAAGGATGCTTTCCTGAAAATAATGAGTGAGGCAAAAGGACATTTCTGAGCGAGATGGTAGGCACTGGAGAGCTTGGCAGTGATGGGAACAAGGGGAAATGTGACCCAGTAAAGTTCAGTGACAAACCACATCCTTGCCTCTCAAGGAGTACTGGAAATTCTCCCTCTCTTTAAGTTGCAGCCCAAAGCCACTGTGGTTTTACTTGTGTGTGGCCAGAGGAAGAGGTTTGAACAAGGCAAGGCTTCAGTGCACAAATCATAAAATCTCAGTAGCCACCCAAATAAGTAGAAATGAGCAAATGAAAGAAAATCCCCAGCTGTGTATATTTCAATGTTTCAAGGCCCTTTTATACTTGAAGAAAGGCAAGAAGATGAGTAATGGTGAGTAAATACTTGAGGCTGAAAACACTGAGACCTTTTGTTTGTTTAGGAAATGAATTTCAAGGTCATCCTCTCTCCACTACTTTTCCACAGTGGTAGGTCCAGGTTGCAAGCTGCCCTGGCTCTGACACGCAGGAGTCCTGTGGATTGCCTGACCTTGCCTGAGGAGCAGCTGGACCTCCAGAGTGCATGAAGTATGGAGCACAGCGGCCTGAGGAAGCTCCTGTGCCCCCAGAGCAGCTCCATGGGCACTGCCAGGAAGCTGTGCTTTTCCAGCAGCAGATGACCTCTCTGCTGAGCAGACCTGCACGTTGTGCATCAAGAGTTTGTGCCTTCCTGGTGCTTGTGCCTGTGCAGGTTGTGAATGTTACACACTCAAATCAAAGCTCTGCTAAAGGGACATCACCAAACTGTGCCACCCATTACTGTGGGGTTTGTGCTGCAGATGATTTTCCAATCGGGAGCAAGTCCAAAAGCCCTGGTTTCATTTTGAGTTGGATAATCTTACAGACAGTTTCAATGCAGGCTTGGGTTCAACTATTCTTACTTTAAACCATAACCTTTCACCTTTCCCAAATGTGATGTTTTGGTTGTTGTGGTTCTTGTGACTCAAAACAAGTAGAACAAAAATACTGCATTACACATGGCTGTGACAGAGCCCCAGGGGAAGGCACTGAGACCCTCCTCCTCATTCTGCAGACCCCCAGGAACTCTTCAGTCTGACAATGCACCCTAGCCATATTCACGGCCAGAAATATTAGAAATTAAATCTCTCTCCTTACATCAGAGATCCCATACAGAAACACAGCTAAAACTGCTTTGGCTGCAGCTTCAGGAAGTCTGGGCTGCAAGCTGGGTCTAAAATAGGATTCAACATCTGGCATGAGAACATACAGATGAGGAAATGCATCTTTGACATATGTAGCTCCATTGTGTGTACATCTCTTCTAAAAGGCTATTTCATAACCATCCTGGAATGAAACTGCTGGGACAGCCCAGAGGTGGTCACCAGTCACTCTAGATGTCACAACGCTCATGTTCCTAGCACATTCCTAGGCAGTCTTTTTCTCTCCTTTCTGCTGGCACAAAACCGGTGTGCACGACGCAAGATATTGCCAACAGACATAAATGAGACCATAGCTAACAAGTCTGAAAATCTGGAACTAACACAATTTTGGATTATTTTGTCTGTGAACTTTTTTTNCTACATTTTTTAAAGACCAGACTCTGATGGGTCCAAAGGATCTTTGTGAGGTTCCATCATTCTGGGCTTTTTGACCCTTGGAAACCTGCCTTCATCACATTGTTGTCTTAGGTGCTCCTCTCTGAGAAGTTATTCCATCTGAAAGACAGGGGTCCCAGTCCTTCTGTCAGCCCAGACTCACAGAGCTGCGGTGCAGGTGGGATGGGGTTGTCCGGCTGTTGTGAGGGAAGGTACAGTTATTCCAGGTGAGCTCCATAAAACCATTCTCAGCTACAAGCCTTCCTGTGCAAGCTAGACATACACACAGCTTTACAACTGCTAGCAGGGATCACCTGTCTACAGCTTCTCCAGCCCTAAGAAGGTTCAAGATCCCATCTCAGTTAACTCAAGGCAGAGGCTGATAAGGAGAGGAACTCACTTTACTTAGCCTGTTGTTTTCACAGGGATGCAATGATGTCTGTGACTCCTGAAAATTTGCCATTCCTTGTTGTTTAGTTCCTTAAAATAACTATTACCTCATAAGATTACCTGCCAGATCCCTTCCTTATCTGGTACAGGGTCTCTTTTGCTCCTCACCTCTCTCTCTGAACTAAGAACTGCCTGCCAGTCTTTCTCACTGATAAAAACATCCTTATCACTACTGGCATACCTTGTTTTCCTAGACAAACTGGGGCCTACATCCCTATAGATAAGTCCATCTCTTGTTTACTGCTTCCCACATATTCCTTTCCTACGAGTGGTCTGGGCATCCTAGCTGGCTCTTCTGGGTCTACCTGATTTCTGGCAGAGTGGAACAGGGTTTAGCCTTAACAACACACATAGTATCAAGTATAAAATCCTGTCAAGGATAATATTCCATCTACAACCACAGTATGCCATTAAGCACACACATTCAGGTTGTTTTCTTTGCAAATTAGCAATGCAACACCACGATCTATGTGTAAATCAGCAACAGATTTATTAGCCACCCGCCTTGTCTTAGATTGTAATGACTCTGATCTCATTGTTGGAAGCCCAAAATAATAAATCACAGATGTCTTGCAGGCTGTGACTTCAGTTTTTCACTGCATTTAGGGGGTGAAACAGATTTATGAATACTTCAGCAACACAGATAAAAAGCTGGAATTCATTGGCAGTAAGTGCTGGTGTGTTGTATAAGGCTGTAATGATCATCACTATTGATCAGGGAGCTGCATGGTATCTGTATTCTTTCCTGTATGTTCTAGCAAAAATGTACAGTATATCTCTATAAATATACTACGATATCTTGTATTAATAATACATTAGATTCTGAGAATGTGCATTTACTGCACTTTAGTAGGTAAGTGGCTGCAGATTTTAAGTTTCTCAGTTTGAGAGCAGGGATGATTGACTCCCAGAAGAAACAACATATGGTTTATTACAGTGAAGCATATCACTGTTGGTTGTTATTGGGAGGAACTTTTCAACCCCTTTAAATTGTATGCTAGAGGAGCTGCTTTGAATCACTCACCCTATTTAAAGAGAAACTGGTGTCTGACTTATTATCTGGCATCTGCACACAGGATGTCAATCAAAGAGTCCACCAGTGAGAAAAGCTTGTTCCTACCCTTGAACCACTTTAGTATACCCATTATTTCCTCTAATATAGTCAAAACATTCTACAGTCCCCACAGTCTCAGACTCAAGTAAACACCCCTTCCGAAATAATAGTTTCCACATCAAAAGTTTCAGTTGTCATCCAGTAAAAGAATCCAGCAATGTCAATGAAAAGTGACAATGAGGGTGTTCATGATCAGACCTCAGTGTGAGGGACAGTCTGCCTGGTGGGGTGGGAACATCAGTCCCTCCAAGTGCAGCAATACAAAAGACCTTTCAGGGTCTCCTGCAAGAATGAGGCAGCGGAGCAGCTCTAGATCTCCTCTATCTGAGTGATTCGAGTTCAGCACCACTTCAGCAAACACAAGCAGCAGTGACTGCACTCCTGCCATACTGTCCCACCATAGCTTTTAAGGGATCTCTGCATTTACCTGTACCTTGTGCTTCCAACTCTGCCTGGGTCTTGCTGGCCCTTCAGTCCCAGTCTAGAGTATAGACATTTATGGTGGCTGGTAGACTGGTAAAGAAAATTACCTTACGGCTGGGAATGTTTTCAAATACTTTTGACTAGAAAAAGATCCCTCAGGAAGAAGTTGTGTTTGCTTTGAAAGGATTATTCAGCACCATAACTCTTCTCCTGCACTGTGTCTGAACAAGAAAAGGGTAGGCACTATGGTGCAGTATGCTGAACGCATCTGAAAGGTCTTCTTACGCTCAGGGAAAAAGTTCACCATCACAATCTTAAATGATTAAACTGTATTCTTTCCAAGTGGATATGTGAGGTTTTAACTACCCAAGAGATGGAAACCTTAATCCTGGTAAAAGGGAAAGGAAGTAGAGTGAGAAGATTCATGACTGTTAATAGTGCTTGTGTGGGCAATCACTCAGCTTTCATTGCTAGAGCTGAATCAACCTTGTGAAGCCATCTTTTGTTGCTAAATCAGTGTAACCTTTTCATATTATTGTCACCTTCAATGTATTTGTGAAATTTACATAGTGGCTATACTCCACACGCATTTTCTGTTTAATATTCTCTTCTCTTGTCACAGTGTCACCCAGGATGTGGGAGGGTGGTGAGATGAGCAGCCACATGCTCACCCATGGTATTGGAGTGATGAGAGCAGTCTGGCAGTATTTTGTATAGCACTGAAATCCTGGCTGATGCTCCTGCTGACAGGGGGAAAAACAGCTCTGGGCTTGGACTCCAGTTCTGCAAATTCTTGTCACAAATGCAGAGAACAGGGCTGGTAAAACTCACCCAGTGAATCCCTTTGCCTCAAGGCAGGGATAATTGCACCTCAGTCATTCCTGATAGCTGTTTGTCTCATCTACCCTTAAAGATATCCAGTGCTGGAGACTACACAATCTTGTCAGACAATCTGTTGTGTGCCTCACAGTCCTTGCCACTGAAAACATTATATTATCTACCAGACATTTCACAGGGGATGGTTCCTTCCAGTCTTTATCCTTCATTCAGGATGTGGGTCAGGGTTGAGAAGTTCATCCCAAAGCGTTCATTCCCAAATATTCAGTGTGCTCTGCATGCTGTTCTGCTGCACCTTGGTGAAGCTGAACATATGCTGCTCATTCTGTGAACTCTCACGTACATCGCTGGAAGAGTAGCAGCACACTCTGTTAGCAGAGTCTCTCGTATCTTCCAAACATTGCACAAAGGAGTCTTGAATAACTAGAAAAATTACCAGGCTGGGATTACTTCTGCACTGTCCCTTGTTAAGCATGGCAAACCCAGCTCCTCTCCACTCTGCTCTGTCTGGCACCAGATCCCTTTTCCTCAGGATGGCAGTTTCACCTTGCTGTGAGGCTGCAGTTGCTCTGCTGTTTTCTTCCTACTCTGCACAAACTTTTCCTGCCAAGAGTATGCATTTGACCTCACATGGATCTGCAGTTCTCCTGTATGAAGCTACCTGACAGGTCTACTGACTGTGTTTTACAGTTTTGAATGGAGGAAAGCTGTGGGATTGCATGGTGCCTCCACTTCTCTCTTGAACTAAAGTTCAGGCTCATGCACGAATAGAGGGGTAAGCCATGCTGGGACATGTGAGCACAACTGAGGAGAATTGAGACGGTGACAAGCTAAGAGCAGGTCTCTTACTCAGTATGCAAAATGCTGCAAGCCATGCACAAACATTAAACTGTATCCCGAGCTGTGGACAGTTTAGCCTCTTTATCCTCAGCACAGAGAGGAACACCAGTTTTTCTTGCTGTAAGACATTTTTGCACATTTGTAAGTCAATGACTGTTTGACCCTTCGGTTGTCAGAAGACAGGAAAATAGCCTTGGAAGCTTGACAAGACATAAATACCTTCCTCTTTGTCCAGAATTACTAGGATTACACGCAGGGTTGCGCAGGAAGGATTATCACATGAATGGGTCTGAATTTTGCTGGCTCCATGTGCAATTCTGTCATTTCTCTTCCTGGAATAGTACCGAAATTCTTATAAAAGTGTCAGCAGTTTAGAGGTCATAATAAGCAAGTGAAAGGTAAAAATCATTTAAAGCCTCTTTCAAAACGCCGTGAATGTCATATGACTCCAAAAATCCTCTTCTATTTTCATTTCCCAGCTGAGGGGAGGGGGTATTAAATTATGTAAATCAATCACAAATTGCTTAACCTTTCCGTGAGTGCACCGTAACTGGGGAGGACAAAATAAGCTCATTATCAGCAACAGAGCAGCAAGCCCTTTTGGGGAGCTCCAGTTGATTCTGCTTACCCCCTCCAGTTCTGCTGTGGAAATTGCTGTTTGTGGACTGTGCCTCTCTCAGTTCAGCTCTTCTCATCCCAGGGCTACAGCTGCACAAAACATCCGAAGTGCTTCAAAGACAGCAGTGTGGAAAGCACCATATTTCCAGCATTCTGTCACTGCATCCACATGGCTGTGCATTAGTAATAACTGATGACAGCTAATAAAATCAAATAAGTACATGTGAAAATGGTAATGGAGGAAAATAAAACTAAATAATGCCTTAGCAGACCCTGATTACCTTGATCTTGGCTTACTGTCACACTAGTCTGTCCTCATTGGGGAAAAGACATGAAGTTCTACAATCTCTTCAGCAGGAAAGGTATGCATGAAGGGTTTTTCATAGGTAATTATTTACAAATTCCCTGCAACCATGCTGCTTCTGTTGTTTTTATTAACCTAATAAAATATATTATCTGGAGAAAAGCTTGGTGCATATAGCAGTTAAATTTATATGTGTTATTCTAGTATGACAAATATTTTGTTATAGTTTGCTAGCAATTATTCAGAATAACACAAACAGCTTGGTATGATTGTAGCCTTGTGAATTGACATTTGAAATATTTATAAGTACAGCCATCCTACCATATGGGCCCTCCTTGGAGTTATCAGTCACTGCATCCTACTGCTTCTGCAACTTCACATTCTAATGCTGCCTGCTTCTGCAACTCGAAGGAGCAGAGCTCTGGGCAGCACGACATGCCCCATCCTTCAGCCATAGCTGTCAGCCCTGACAAAGGAGACGAAGGCTCGTGGAGCACATCACTTGCTGAGGCGTTCTGCAAACACCTGCTTAATGCTCGCGTGTGCCCTTTAATGCCATGTGGTTGATGCAGCATAATGGAGCCCTCTGAAAGTGAGTTTTAAATGCAAAAACACCCATCACTGATTGTTCACTTTTGAATGGTGTTATTATAGATTGAGGAAACAGAGGGCATCTCTCCTTGGCCTACTGGTTTGCAGGGTCTCTCCTCACCATGTAAAATGCATGTGATGGCCCAGCTAGCAAAAGCAGGATGTGTCATGTTTTTGTCCCCTAAAATAAGCCTTTCCTCTCTCACATCTAATACCTTATGAACAAATAGCTGGTATTTACCATTTAAACAGACATTCACATCTGTGCAAAACTCTTATTGCTTTCCAGTGAAAGGACTGATGACACAGTATGTCCTGAGCACAACCAGTCACTAAAACATGTATGCTGCATTCTTTCTTTGACCAATTTGTCTTATGTACGAAATCTTCTGCATCAAAGATTGAGCTGGAAATTCCTCCTGGTTAATTCATTAAGGTCTGGGTTTCAGTCCTGGGAATTTCAATCAAGTGCAAGGATCGCTGGAAACTCAGGGCGGGGGGAGGGAAGTAAAAAAAAAAAAAACACAAAAGAGGAAAAGCAAAGAAGAAAGAAAAAATGTATTTTCTATAGACATAAAGACTCTTACCAGTTTAAATCCTTGTTAACTTAGCTGAGAGTGATATTTGGTGACTGGTGCATTTTCTGTGTGTGTAGAAAAACAAATCCCAGAGGATTCCCAGGCTCAGTGTATCTACAAAAGAGACAAAGTGAGTAGGAAAAGGAAAATAAATTTTTTGCTAGCTCTGGGGAATTGTTGCAGCCAAACTGGGTGAACAGCTCAGAGAATTAAGCTCCCAAAAGTTTATTTTCTCTTCTGAGTGCAAACGACTTTACCAAACAGCTGGCAACTTCATATTCCCCTTGTCTGCACTGTGTTCAACAAAGCCCAGAAGAACAAGGATTGGTGCAAGAGAGACAACTTCCTAAATGAGACGGTGAAAGTAGATGAAAAATGCTCCTTTATTTGATAATAAATACTCCTAAAGGTGAGAGACATAATGAAATCCTGATCAAAATGTCTTCAGCCAGAGGGAGCAGACATACCAGGAGACAGATCTTCTGTCCTTCTCTTTGCTTCCATTTTGCCTGTCACCTTACACTCAGTGCTCAAAACAGTCTTGGTGAAAAGCCTCCAAAAACTGCCCAAGAAGGGTCCCACTGGACCACAAAGGCCAGGAATATTCACTTTTCAGAATTCATCTTGAGACAAATAATTCAGAAAAGCTTCTGTTGCTATCTGTGGTTTTGGCCTTTGCCCATATTGTTGGATGCTTTTACAGTTTCTCCATCTCTAATTAAATACACACCAAACTGAGGGCAGTGAAAGAAAGCAGAGAGGATCTTGTCTTCAGGGAAACTCTCCAGTCTCTCTGGCTAAGCTACAAATCGGAAAGGCTCTGAGCATGTCTCCTGAAATAGAGGAGACAAATGAGAAATATGGTCTTTGTTCGGAATAAAAAGCAGATGAGGCTCAAAGGCACTAAGGCACAAAAGGATTAGGACACAGCACAGCCTTTCATTTGTCATGTGCTGCTCATCTGGGACCCAAACAACTCCTTCGATGCCTCCTGCTCTTCGTCTTAAAGGAAAATCCAGGGACTCCCTCCAATTCATATATAAAATGATGTTGACAGAGAGCCATGTTTGGAGACATAGTGGCTTTTTGTTCCAGATAATTAATCCCCTTGTACAGGCTGACTGTCACCAAAGGATAAATTGGGCCACAGTGCATCTTCTATCTAGGCAAAAGGATCCACTGCTTGGATAGGATGCTGAAGGGTTAACGGTAGATGGGAGGATGTGGCAGGGAAAACAGGTAAAAAGGTGTTGGATCTGGCTAAGCTTCACCTGTAAATGGCTCTGCCACGCTGCTGTAAGTCACAGAGACTTGCTTGAGTTGAGAAACCCTTTTAAAATTCCACATTGTTTTCCCAAATGAGTGCACGTGTCAGCCAGCCAGCAGCACCAGGGCTCTACAAAAGCCAGAGGAACTCCTAGGTTGCTCAGAGCCTAAGACTGACCATCCTACCCAGGTCTTGAACAATAAAGACTTCTGGTGCTCATTTCACTGGCCAGCCAGCCTGTTCTGTTCTGGTTACACAACAGACTGCACAAAGCATCTTAGTAAAGGAGCATCTCCTTAGAAAATAAATATAGAAGTGAATCAATCAACAACCTCTAGAAAGGTTTTCACCTGGTATAAACCAGCCTTTGCCCTGGTGACAACAAAGCAATTACTTCCATTTTGATTTGCGGTGAATTGACATCTTAGTCAGTTATATTTTCATATCACACAATGTGCACAGGAGTTTACAAAGCCTATATTTAATAATTGCTCCCCAGATCATTTAGACAGAAATGTCTTGATTTTCACCTTGCTTCTCTGCTGCAAGACGGGAGCACTCCCAAAGAAGCAGGTGGAATTCCAGTGGTGTAAAAGTGGTGGAAGCCAAAGCAGAATCGAGAATCAAGAAGTCTCACTGATCATTGCTCACAGTGATCTTTCAGCTACCCTTATCAAATATTAACAATAATGACTTATTTATACAGCACCAACTGAGAGCTAGGTGCAAGAGGACAGGCATAAGTCCCAGAGAACTAACAAACTAAATAATAAATACCTATCAATCTAGAATAATAAATAATAAATCCCATATTCCAGAGCCACTTCATTTTTTTTCTTCAGAGATGTTTACCCTCACTTTCTCTGATCAGCAGGAGGGCTTGGTTAAAAAGATCAGATTAGAAATTAATCTCTTTGATGTTTACAAAGGCAATAGGGCTTTCACACCTTTCTGAGTGCAATCCAGCTGCAGGTAAAGAACTCTGCAGCTTGTGGAAGTGCTAATTAAAGCCAGTAATAACATGATTCACCTTCAACCCTGCTCTGAAACACTCAGTGGTTTTTTGCCAGGAGGAGTGTTGTATCTCCAGGGCACTCCTTCTGAGGAGCTCTCTTGTTTCAGGGATCTGCAACGTAGCAACCATTTGGGCTAGAAAGGGAGGAAGCCAAGTTCCTAAATCAATCCTTGTCATAGGATCCCACTGTTTATTGATATCCTGAAGGTGAAAGGTTAATGCTTTACTCAGGAAACCACTCATCCTCCGAAATACTATTATTGTTTATCTTGTTGAAATCTATTTTTATATTTCCCAAGACACTTTTATTTAATTTCTGTTCCAGGTTGTCTTTACTGTGTATTCATAGTATCACTGTACACACTTAATCCTTTTCCAATCTGATACTGCAAGTTGTGATGGAAAATGCCAAGTGTCTGGTATTTTTTGAAATAGAAAGATTAGTAGAAAGAAAAATTATTAACTTGAGGCTACTTGTTTTATCCTAACATGAGTTATCAAGGGCTCCAATCAAGAACTGGAGTTGAAAGTAACAGATCAACTAGAATAAACATTTGTCCCCAGGAATAATATGTCTTGTCACTTTAGTAGGTTGGAACATGTTCTCATTTATCCAGCCATTTTCTTGCCAGGGCAATTATAAGTGGCCAGTTTGAAACAAGATCTGTTTCCATTGATTTTATTCTCAACTTCTTTTTCTTTTAAAGTCTTTGTACCTTCTGGTTAATAAAAGAGCAAGGAAGTGAAAGGTACATAAATCTGCAGCGTACACGAATAACATTTCATGTGGACAGCTTTGCCTGTGAAATTCAATGTGAAGGAACTCCAGGTGAAATATTGACTAACTAGATTGTAAATAACTACTAACATGCATGATGATACCAGTAACTAGATGTGTTGCTTCAGAACAGGACTGTGTGATGCAGATCCAGCAATAATTGTCATGTTCTCCTTTTCTCAGCATTTAAGAATGCCTTATCTCAGCCTTCCTCTCCTCAAGGGTGGTTACTGGACATAGTTAATAAATTCTTGATCTGATTCAGATTGGCAAATACTACATATCTACACTCATTAACCTGGAATTAAAATAATATAGTAAAAGGAATCAGAGAACTTTGAAGAAAATGCTTTCTTAGAATTGACGTAAATCATATGCTGTTAAGACGGTAGAAAATACCACGATCCAACCATAAACACTGGGAAGTTATGGAGAGACTTTCTTTGTATGATCATTTTTACAACATTGTCAAAGGTGAAAAAAAAATTGCTTCATATTTCAATGCCTACTGATTTCCCATGTATTAAAGTGGAGTCTGCAAATATTATTCTAATCAGCCAGGAAAGCTCTTCCTAAACAGAATTGTTCACTTAACATGACAAATTTTGTTGCATCCTGAGTGATGTTCCTTCCCCACGGTTTAGACTGAACCCAGGCCCTGTCTGTCAGCTCTGTCATCCCATCAGGACAGCCAAGGGCTTTACCACAAAAAGCTGCATTTCCACAAAAAGGTACATTTCCACACCCAATCCTGGAAATCTGCCACACCTCCTGGGAAAGCCTGAGTACTCTCCAATGTATTTTGTCTGGACAGAACTGTCCAGGAAAAGCTTTCTCAGAGGTGGCCCTGCTGGCTCTTTCCCTCTGGGAATCACAAGCTTGGCAGTACTTGGAGACTTTTAATGAATGGAGAGGGATTAAGCAGTTTAGTCTGTACCATTCAGGGCAGCAGTGTCCGGCTCAGAATTAGAAGCTGCTAGTTAGACCTTCTCCTTAGAAAATAAACCTGGATTTTTATAGGATACACGGAATTGGACAAATTCTTGTCAGTTTCAGTAAAGAAAAAAATTATGATTGCTGATAAGTCTCTTGACTTAGTTACCAAAACATGGGGTACAGCCATAAACTCACAGCTCAGACCTCTTTTAATTTAGCACTTTCTTCTTCCTTAATCTGCTCAATCACGTTCTTTCCTCCTCCCCTTGCTGGGAAAGCCATCCTCTGAATGCAGGGATGCCAGTACTCACCTTTCTGCACACAGTAAACCCTCACAAAGCAGCCTGCAATATATCAGCCTTCCAACAGTTACAGCAGCAAGGATTTCTTCAGTTTGGGTGCAAAACTGTGGAAAGGAAGGAAAACAAATTTTATTTGCCAAGGGGCAAAATTTCACCTTCAAGTCACTGGCCCTGAACTGAAGATTTATGGAGGGCAGGAGCGAAGTGATACAGTCCTTGAACCACATCCTGTCAGCCCCCAGGGTCCCAAAGGGGAGGGCCATTTTCTGGCCTTGTAAGTTCTTCATTGGATGGCTTTGCTGGCAGGCGTGGGCATCCCATGGAAGCCATGCAAGCAATGGTTCCTAGGACAACTACTGGCAAGTGAAGTCTTTTATGAGTTGTTCATTAATTTCCACTGCTGGGAGACAGCCATTAGTTCTCCTTTCCTGCAATGTTAGCAATTAAACTTTTTCATTCCTATTTGCATCTTCCCAGTGGTTCTCAGACACTTCCCACAGAGGGTGATTCTGTTATGTGAGGCAGATCTCTGCTGCTCTGAAAGCAAACCTCGGACATGATCCCCATCCAAGGCAGACCTGTAAAAACAGCTGTTAAGACGAGAGATACTTTCCATACTGGCAAGCTGCAAATCTTCCTTCTGCTCCTTCTTCCTCCCAGGGGTTGTGCCTGGTATTTCTCAGTTCAACCAAAGCTCTTGCACCTCTTCTTCCTGTTCATCCTCACATCTGGATGTGTGCACGCATGGCTCCAGGTGCCTTCCCAGAGAGCTGAGTGTCAAAAAGCCCAGGCTTAGCATATGCTGCTGGACACCCTCCTGGCAGAAATGGCCCACCAAAACCCACAGAGATCCTATAAAGGAGGGTAGAAGTTTTACCTTGTTTGAGGCTTGATTCTAGAGAGCTTGTTCTTTTTGATTCTCATTTAGTGATGTCTCACAGGCAGAAAGAAAATGCCTGCATCAGTGATCATTATTAGACACAAGCTTTACTCTCTGTCCTGAGTGAGGCTTTAATCTCCAAAACACTCAAATCATAGACAAGGTGGCAGAGACACTGAGTTACATGCTTTGCCTGTGTTTTGGGAATTTCTCATTTAAGACTTTCCTTATAAAAAATCCCAACCACTTTCCACTTCCTCCTTCCTTCCATGGCCCTGATCTTTCTCATTTTCTCTAAACCTCTGAGCTGCATCACAACCTACCTCTCAGCATTTCTATCTGAGAAAACCGAACATTTTCATTTCCAAAGGGTAGCTCCAAATGCTGGTTTCCAAATGTTGGATTATTTCAAGAAGGCAAACGTGTACACATTTTCTCATTAGAGAACTAAAAAGGTAACGATCAACTCCTAAATGCCATGCACAGCTGATATTCCAATTCAAGCACAGCATGTAATACAAGCGGCTGTGGTAGGCTATAACATTATAAATGACACCCCACTGGTGATGGAGACAAATCAGATTATGTGTGAGTAGGTTATTGATTGTGCTTAGATTTCTTAATCTCTTAAATCAATGTAAGAATGGTAAATAACAGAGATAACGTGTGCTTGGATGGCAAAGCATCTTTTAATATTTAGGTTTTAATGAGCATTTTTTAATACTCAGTAATATCCTAGCTGGAAAGATGCTTAGCCAGCTCAAAGTATAGGTTACTATTTATTACCAAGATGTCTCAATCTAGATTTCCTCTCTGTTTATACTAGACATCAATTCTGATTTACTTCTTGTTCAGTTAATGAAAACATGTTATGCAGTTTTGTTAAAGAAAATAAAGTCTTCAATTGAGTGCCTCTGAAACAGTACAACAAATTCTGAGGAGATTAGCATAAGGATTAAACATACAGATTTTGTTGCAGGAGTTGTTTTCATGAATACATTCTTAATTGATTGTAGCAAAACAAATACGCACTTTGGTAATGCATGCTGAGTCTCCAATTCAGCATTATTTTAATTAAGTCTTTTGAATGTTGAATTTCGGTACAGCAGATGTTCTTGAGTATTCAGGTATATAAATACAACCAGTGTCAGCATCTGATAAGCCTCCAATTTGAGAGTTTAAGCACATATGAAACTCGGCCAATTGTTGAGAGCTGAAAATGGAAGGAATTTGCTAAACCACTGTTTGCACCTGTTTTGAATTATGATGTTGTTTCCTCCACACTGACCTCGGGGGAAGGAAGGAGAGAGCCTTGTGTGCCGTGCCAGAACATGGGGAAGGAGACGTGTTCACTCCCCATTTGCAGTTTCTCATCAACTAACTGCAGCAGCTGATTTTTGGGAAGAGGGAATTCCAGTATATTTTAAGTGCTGAGTATTTTATTCAGCAGATCTCTCTGCATAGCCACAAGCATTTAGTTACAGAATTGAAGGTGAATAAAAAAATGCCGAACTCTGTGATGAAGTGATTTCCAGGTTGAAATTATGTCTCCTCACAAAGAAATATGTTTTCTATATGCTAGGCAGTCATTTGTCTTTCAAGTAACATCTGCTTTGACAAGGAGTGTCCAGTGAATTTAAAAATGTTTGATGTCACCTTGAGTTTTAAATTAGACAATAAACATTACTGGTCATCAAAGTTTTTGGGTGTGTTCTCATTAAATTTTCCTATAGGCTTTTAATCAGTGGATACATTTCTGTGCATGGAGCTCTTGAGCCTCCGCTCCAGGTTGTTCAGAGTCATCACCCTTTTGCTGCAGGAAATATGTTGATAAATGGATTTGGCTTTCTTTGGTAACTTGACATTTTTATTGCTCTCTGCCTTTAAAGACATATGGGCAGAAAAACTCTCCCTGTTTGGAGCGTGTCCAGGATTCCATGGAAAAGCAGCAGAGCCTCTCAGCTGTACATGAGAAACTGAGGAAATGTGAGGGTGAAAAAGGAAACTCAAAAGATGCAAAGGTCTCCTATGGAATAATATCTGCTTTCAGAGAGCACTTGTCTGTCCAAAGAACTTTTGGGCTCTGAGACTTATAAATAAAAATGATTTCAAGTCACCATCCAATGCAGACATTTGTGGGGCAGAAATAATGTCTCATATCAGAGTCAAATAACCCTGGGAAAACATATAAGAGAAAAAATCAGGGAGGATGTTGTAACTGAGTCATTGTAGGAGGGCAAGATCTCAGACTGGAGTTGTGATTGGAGTTTAGGCTGAATTGTATGTAATTGTTCACAGGTGTTTGGCACCTAAAGTGTGACACCGGGGACTGCCAGCCTGAGGGTAAAGGTCATGAGGAAGGAAATCACCTCAGCTGTCACCAGCGCTGCCACATTCAACACCTTGCATGGCCCAGACAAATTTCAGTGAGCCCAGCTTTACCCACGATATGACAAAGACCTAGTGTGAATTCTGGATACTGAGCCTATTGCCCACCCTTCTGCCTCTTTCTCTGTCCCCTTCAATGTCAGAGCCTCAGGCTTATTTTTAGGGAAATCTGATGCTGTGTTCGATAAAAGGGAACAGCTCTTCACACAGGTACTTTTCCATAATCCAGAATCCATACTGGCAAGGAGGATGCAAATGCAAGGAGGAGGCAAATGCAGCTTGGTGAGACACTTTCCCAGCCTGGGCTCTGCTCAGGGCTCACATCTGGCTCAGCCCAAGATGGGGAGACCGTGGTTGTGCACTAAAGTGCACCAAAGTCAGGAAAGCAAACCACCTACAGCTCTTAATTCCCCTACAGCCCCCTCAGATTCAAAGACTAACACACACCTTTCACTAGAAACACTTCAATGCCTTGTTTTATATTATATCCTCCCTCAGGATGGATTTCAGTGTGTGTGGATTTCAAGTTCTGTGTGTATCTGAAAATCTTCCTTTTCCATATTCAATATTCACTTTCACACCTTTCTCCCTCCTTTTGTCCCTTTCATTCTCAACCTGAGCTTTGCTGCCTCTGGAAGCCACAGGCACCCATCCATCACAGCTTGTTTGACACGAAGGCGATTCACAGCCTCTCAGCTCCTGGCATGTGGACAAATGTGTTGGAGTATGACCTAACATTTAAATAATGATTCACCATTGAACATTATGAGAAATTGGCTGACAATTTCAAGGTAATGCCCTTCCAAAGATGTACGGTATCAATTCTTTACTACCCTATAACTGTACATTCACTTGGAGAATCTTAAATAAAGTTTACACTTTGTAATTAATTTAGTGAAATTCTGAGTTAAATTACTTGCTATAAAAATATTAAACATATTACAACTGTCTGTACATGGTCTTCTAAATGAAAGGGAAGTTTAATTATTTTAGAAGAGAAATATAAACAGTGTCAAGATTTAACCACTGCTCAATTTAATATAACTTCTGCCTAATTTTACAAATCATTATTTATACAGTTAACACGCATAAAAAATTAATAAATGACCTCTATAAGATTGCTTTTGGTCTAGTTAAAAATGTAGGCAATTATTACAGTAATGTTGAAAAAAACCACAAGGGAAATCTGTAGTTGCTTCCCAAACACAAAAATCATATAAAGAGGAAGAGAAGGAGAGGGAAAAAAGTGTAGAAAGGAACTTCATTGAGCAAACCTTGGCCATGAAGTCAATTTTTCATGTATCCTCCAAAAGGAGGGGGGAGAACTTGAAATCAAGGCTTTGAGAAGGTGTGGGATTTTCAAGCAGAGAGACAGCAAGGTGAAGATTTCTGCCACCTTCCTGCCATCACAAAGATCAGCTCCAGGATGGAATGAGGGCAGGAACCTGCTCCCAGCCAGTCTGCTGCACTGATGGTGGTGAAGCCTCCTGGGGCACTGAGAGCTCTGGCCAAAACCAAGCCTAAGCATTATTACCACAAAGTGTCTTATAATGGGGGGTGGCATGGGAGGAAGCACCAGAGACCATCAAATTTTCTTTCTGCCTGTGAAGTTTCCATCAGGAGCCATCTGGCATCCCCAGAGAAGTGCAGGCAGGGCACAGGAAGGACTGGGATAGAGATACAGAAACGATTGCTCTCTGTTACCATATTCCAGTGGTTTCAGTGTGGTCCATGGGCTATTCCTAAGAGTATGAGAAAGATAATTCAGAAAAGCAAGGCTGTTGAGAGCAGACTTGCACTTATTCTGAATACTGTCTCCCCTTACTGCAGGGGTCCAGAGATGGAGAACAAAAAGGTAAAAAAATCTGTATTAGAGAAATAAATCTTGCAAGGTGGCTTCAAAGGCAGCTTGGCTGTTTGCAGAGGCTGTATGGGATGGACTGTAAAGGCTTTACCAGGCCACTAATAGGGCCAGATACATCCAAATAATATGGAGGCAAGCTCAGCCCTCCTGAAGTTAGTGGGAGGTTCAGCAAGAACATGTCCCTCAAGCTTTGCTCTGAAATGCACTCTAGATTTTCAAATAGAGTGAATTTTCAAGCATTTATTCCACTTAAAACCTTGGTCTCTGCTGGCAGAGTGCTATCTTCCCTTTCTTCTTTCTTGCTAACATTTATATGTCCCCGCCCTGCTGATTTACATCTGGAAATGTGGGCTGCAATATTGGGAGGCACCCACTTTACAGTAATTACTTAATTCCTTTCCAGAAGGAAAGGAAGAAGGCAGGCAGGACTGAATGCAGATAACATTTCTAACGTTTCATTACAGCAGCACACTCAAGTGATCTGACCCCATCCTTATTCCCAACAAGAAATAGAGAAAAAGAAGGAGAGAAACCTGTTGTATCTCCTTCTGAAGCATGATGTAAAATAAAAATTATCAGGAAAGGATATTGAGCTACCACAGGGGCTGCTTCAATACCACAGTGCTTCAAAGATGCTTGTTTGTCAGAGCCCTAGGTGGTACTTCTCTGTGTTTGCAGGATGAACCTCAGCCAATAAAACAACTGTGCAGCACTCTTTTCCTCCTTTATTAAAAGGTTTCCGGCAGATAATAGAAAATTATCTTGTCAAATACTGCAGAGGGGTTTTACTGCACTACACAATATGATAAAAGATATTAATTCTTTGGTAAAATTATTGAACGTATTTTTTTAATAGTCTTTTGGAAGGTCATCAGGCTGAGTCCCCAAAACATCCCTCAGCAATGTTATACACAGATTCACCTCAAAGTCATTTACAAAGAAGGAAAACTCTCCACATCCTTTAACATGGAAAAGATTCTAACTATTTCCTCAGAGGTAAAAATATCAAGGCTGTTTTTTGCCCTCTACTCTGCAGGTCTGTGCTATGTTGATTATTTTGTTGGCTGAATGATCTGAAGACTTGCTGAGTTGTCTGAGGAGCCAGAGCACTGGAGAGGGATGGGGACCAGGGAAAAGAGGAAGTGGGCAAACAGGGAGTTTGAAATCTCATCTTGAATCCATAGATTCTTACCAGTGGTTTCCATGGAGGTCAAGAGTGTCAGAAAGAAAAGTCAAGAAGGTTTGAAGTCCAGGAATTTTGCAGTTCCATGCGGAGAAAAACGAATCATGTAAGTCCCTGGTTTTCCTACTTTTTCTCCTTTGCATGATATTAAGTTCCCAGACCCACTCACCTGTATTGTTCTTCACTTTTTCTTCACTACTGAAGGCAGAGGAGAAAATCAAGTAACACTTGCAGGTGTGGATTAGTGAGATTCATCAGGGCTTTGGTTTATTTTACCAGGAGCTCAGGCACATGCTGGGCTGTGCCAATTAAGATCCAGCCATTATTCTTAATGTCACCTGGCAGTGAAATACCAGGATATGATGCCTTCACTCCTATGTGTACACATAAGAAAGAGCATTTCCTTAAAGAAAACTACTGTTCAAATCCCAAATCATCAACAGAAGAAATTGCTGCACCAAAAAGCCTGTTAGCCCAGAAAACCATAGATGCATGTGGTTGTTTTCGCTATGCAAGTTTATATTTCAGCTCAGAGAGATGCTCCATGATTTAGTGAATTGCCTCTGGGAAGACCAATATCTCTTTATGCTCTAAGTTCAGGAGGGTATTTAATAGTTGTAGTGTTTCAGTGCTTTGCATCACCCTATACAATAAGCCAGCTTAACATGACATTTTCTCTCCTGCCTCTCACACTTCCTGGCACTACAAAGTCTGACACAAAGTCCTGGATCCAGCATGTTTGTGTGACTTGGAATCCAGCTTTGCACTGCATTATACAATTAATCTCTCATGTCTCAAATAGCTCAAAGCAGAACCACAGATCCTCTTAACCCCTAAGCCTTGGCATGTTTCAAATCCAGATCTTGACCAGCGTGCCAAGACTGTGAGTCGGATGAATCACATATGAGGCACAGTCTGAGAAACCTAGTGGGTGTTGTTAAGGTTATTAGGAGTCCTTCAAATCATTTGAGAGCCAGAGAACATCTGGGATCATGCTATTGAATAAACCCTGCCAAAAAGGTGCCAGCTGGACATACTTGCTTTGGACTATTACTGCAATGATATTTTGTAACAGAATCTTATTCTTTTATTAGCTCCAGTAGTGATTTTTTTGGTGCTATTCCCCATTGTATTGAGTTTCCATGGTGAGGTTTTGGTCGTGAAGAGGTTACAAGGATGGCTTCTGTGAGAAGCTGCTGGAAGATTCTCCCATATCCAGTAGAGCCTATGCCTGGCAGCTGCAAGGTGGAGCCACTGCTGGCCAAGGCTGAGCCCATCAGTGGTGGTGGTAGTGCCTCTGGGATAATGTACTGAAGAAGTGGGGAAAAAGCTGCACAAGAGCAACTGAGCTTGGAGAGGGGAGTGAGGAAAACAGCCCTGCAGACCTCGAGGTCAGTGCAGAAGGAGGGGGAAAAGATGGTCCAGGCACTGAGGCTCCCCTGCAGCCCCTGGTACAGACCATGTTGAGGCAGCACATGGAGGTCCATGGTGGAGCACAGATCAACCTGCAGGCCCTGAAGGACCCTGTTCTGGAGCAGGTGAAGGCCTGTAGGAGTCTGTGACCTTGTGGGAAGCCTGCACTGGAGCAGGCTCCTGGCAGGACCTGTGGCCCCACAGAGAGGGGATCCCACTCTGGAGCAGATTTGCTGGCAGGGCTTGTGACCCCACAGGGGTCCCCACTGGAGCAGTCTGTTCCTGAAGAACTGCACCCTGTGCAAAGGAACCTTCATAAAGAACTGCAGCCCTTGGGAAGTGCTCACATGGGAGAAGTTAATGGAGGACTGCGTCCAGAGGGAGGGACCCCATACTGGAGCAGGGGAAGAGTGTGAGGAGTCCTCCTCTGGCAAGAAAGCAGCAACAGAGAAAACATGTGAGGAATTGACCACAGCCCCCCTTCCCCATCCGCTGGGAGAGAGGAGGTAGATAAATAAAGACTGAAGTTAAGCCTGGACAGAAGAGAAATGTGGGGGGAAAATGTTTCAAAATTTGGTTTGTATTTCTCACTATCCTACTCTGATTTGATTGCTTGAAAATTTAATTTTCCACAAGGTGTGTCTCTTTTGCCCTTGACCTTGTCCTGACCCAGGAGCCTTTTATTGTTATTATCTCTCCCCTGTCCAGCTGAGTAGGGGAGTGAGAGAGCAGCTTTGGTGGGCACCTGATGTCCTGCCAGGGCCAACCCACAACACCCATGATCCACCTCAGAAAGTGAATCCTGAAAGCTTCCAAGATCACTGCTATAGAAAGAGTATCTGATTTTTAGGACATAAAAAAAATACAGCAATAAAAAATTAACCTTCTCTGGCATGGTCTGTTCCTCGGCATTTGTCTAAATGTGCTATCAGATGCTGATACCAATAGACTCCCTGTGTCTGGAGGGTGTGGGTTACAGTTCCATCTGCTTTAGATGTTCATGCCTTGGCTGCCTTGGAAAGAAAGGGATTGAAACACTTGACCCGAGTAGTCCCTTACATCTCCATGTTCTTTATTACAAAGTCCTTTCTAATCCATGTGTCATGGAGGAGCCATTTGTTCTTCCTAAGGACACAACTATTTTCTACCCAATATTTTCCCTAGTTTGATATTTTTTTCGTGATATCTCCATGTGTGGAAAACCAGATTTTCTGTTTGACCGAGGAGCTTATACTTGCTCCCTCTGCAGCTGATTTCAACTTGTGCAGCCTGCTGATAAATGACCACATAGGCTGGCATTTCTAAGAAGGCAAGAGTGTCTGATCTATAAAACCCACAAGAGGGTGCACAGAGTAGGTCTGTGTGTGTGCCTACTGGCATGGGAATTCAGCTTTGTCTGCACATGTAAGTGCAAGGATTTGCAGACAGGAGGAATGCAGGAGCCTGTGGGGTACAACTGTCTTATTCTCATCATCTCTCGCTACCAATCTGGCCAAGACCTGAACTCAGGAATAAGCAAATGAAGGTTAAGAGTAGTGAAGCAACCCCTCTCCTACATTAAAATTACTTTGGCCTTAACTTGTCCAAGTTGTATGATTTGTATCGCCATGTCACCAGCCAGGTCACAAACAGACCTTCCAAACTATGAGATCAGCCCACAAATCACACTCATTAAGGCTTCAAATTTTTTCAGACCACAAAAAAAGGAACTTTTAAACTTCATTTATGCCTGTGTATGAAATCTCTGTAATTCAGTCATTGTTCCAAAAGCTCTCAGGCAGATTACGGATGTTGGCACCTCTGCTATCCTAAATGAATCACTGAGGATAAAATCTTTATTAAGCATATACATCTTGGCTCCAAAGTAGGAGTGCTGTGTGTAAAATCAAGGTCTCAGAAAGCAGCAGCAGTGTTTCATTGAGTCCTGCATGATCCAAGAGGAAAGGGTGATCACAATGCCAGTAATGTACTCCAGCAATGGAAAAATAAAGAGGAGTAAAAGGAGTTTTAATCTTTAGGAGAGCACATGGCAGTATCTCCCCCAGTCAAAAACATTAAAAATTCAATGTTTTATTAAACAGGTTTCTGCAGGGGAAAATGCTGTGCTGCTAATTTGGAATGAAATATTAGCACAGTGCAAGCAAGCTTAGTATAAGTTAATGTTTCCAAATTCTCACTTGCCTAGTAGGAAAGGTTACTTAAAGGATGATAAGTCTAAAGACTGATTAGGTGTGTAATCATGGCGTTATTATGCTAATGATGGGTTTGTTTGTTGTCGTGTTATCAACAAAAGATTAAGCAAATCCCTACGTGAAAGCTTGAGGTGAAACTGTAGGCTAGAGAGGAGCTTGGGCAGCAAATCTGTGCATTATCATCACTTCTTTGTGGAGTAATTACTGCTGTACGGGGTGCTTTTCTCTCAGTTCTCACAGGTGGCAAACCCACAGACTTTGTTGAGCAATTTTGCTTGCAGTTGTGTTGCTCCTTGGACTGGCTCGGTTTCCGAAGGCTGCGTATTTCGGCGGAGCTTCAGCAGTTAAACCACTGATGGGGCAGCCGGGAACGTCATCTTTTCACACAGAAATGCATCTTTGGCTAGAGAAACAGCCGGTGGCTATGTAAACTTTTTCTTAATACTTCAAGCCTGAAAGCTCTCCCAAGTGTGGTCCTCTTCTGCTGGGTTTGATTGAGCTGTACGTCTGGGCATATTCTGAATTTACCGTGTCTGGGAGAATCTCTGCTGTGCCATGGGCGTCCTATCCCTGCCAGCAGCCCAGGCTGCTGGGCTCAAACCTGAGCCTCCCGGAACAGGGCATGGAAGTTAGGGGGGTGGCCAGAGGGTCTTTGCAGTGAATTTTCTGTGCCATATCAGCATGTGGCAAATAACTCAATCGTGTCTGTGCATCAGTATGCACCGGGCTGGGGGGAGGCAGAAATGCGGTTTGCATTCTGATGCAAATGCCCTGCTCAGGCTCTGGCTGCAGCGTGTTCCTCCGTGTCTTGTGCCTGTTCCATCCTGATATGATCCACTGGGATTCCTCAGGGGTTTGGATTTTTCCTTTTAGGGCTTTTGCGCCCCCATTTGTTTTAAACATTCAGCTTTTAGGAAGTATGCCTTGCAGAATACTTCCTGCAGAGTTCTGGTTAAACACACCTGAGCTGAATATTTCAGTCTACAATGTCATAACTTGTTATGCCAGAGATGAGTTTGGGGTGCGAGTTATCAGTTACCACTATGGGTGCCCAAAAGAACTGAAGCAAGATTTGGACTCCTTGGCTGTATAAACTCTCTTAGCTTTCTTGAAATCCATACAATGACAAATTTTCAGGATCTGAATCTGATCCTCTGTGTTTATAGAGTAGGCAGCAAAACAACCTCCCACATGACAGTGTCTGGAGCTGGTTATGGGTATTTGAGAGTCGTGTCACTGTAATGGAGTTTTCCTTTAGAAATACTTCACCATTTCATTCTGGGAAAACAGAAAAAAGCCCCATTTGGATTAATTTTCATTTTTCGATGTAGGCACATTTTAGAACATTTTGGATCTTCATAATAAAATTAATTTCAATTTCAAAGTGTTATCTATTTGACTTTGCAAAAATGTCTTGGTTTATATTTTTTTCCTAGAAGAAGAGAACCTAAAGCACTTGCAAAAAAAATACCAAGTGAAAAAAATACCAAAATTACAGCTGGCCCCTGACAGAATTCTAGGTGAATATGTACCAAAGACCTCATTTGTTTATCATGATATGAAAGAAAAACAAATCAATACAGAGATCACAAACACTGAAGTAATCATGAAGCCGATTATGTTACCCCAGAGGGACATAAATGTGTCTAATTTTAAGTATGCTATCTGTAGGCTTTGCTGAATAGGCAAACTGAATAACTTGATGGCTATCTGCAAGTTCTTAAATAAAGTAACAACATACTCTAAAGTGTAAAGGCATCACTGGGATCCACTGAAACCTGTGTGTTATCACTCGAGCAGTAGTCCCAGCCACAGTATGTTTTATTTTTCCATGTCAATGACAGTAATAGCTTGAGTGTCTCACAGCACAATGAACGCTGTATTGACCAAAAATGCTATTTAGCACAGAATTATCCATAGTGAGCTTAATTTCCAGTCTTTTTCCGGCTCACATCTGCATTATTATGCGGTTCTTGTCAGCCTAAGCTGAAAAACATTTTGGACATGGTCTGTGTAGATTTTACTGGGTTCAATGTAAAATCTGGCATCAGTTTTGCCCCCTATAGCAATACCAGATATGTAGAGTGGTGAGGGGTGCATTCTGGCTGCCAAACTTGGAAGGTGGACAGGGAGATTGCAAAGGTTGGCTCTGCCGCCAGGGCAAGTCAGTCCCAGACCTCTGGGGAAAATTTGAGGAACGGTGCCAAGTGCAATGTGGCTTTTAGTCATCATAATTGTATTTATAAAGCTACCAGGCCACCTGCTCAAGTGCTTGAGCTGCTGCACAGCCGATTAAAACACAGTAGCCAGGTCATAAAATATGTATTAGAGGAACCAGACAACGCGTTAACTCGTGGCACGGGGAGGGAGCAAGCCTCACCCTTGAGCAAACACAAGCAAACACAAAACCTATAGATTGCCCCAAATCCAGCATCGTCGCTGCCGTAGGCCGGGGGATGCCAAATCAAAGCGTGAGCTGGCGCTGCGGTGAGAGGGCTGGAGCTCTCAGACAGCGCCTGCCAGGAGCTGCCAGCCCTCGGGCGCTGCTCCGGGGCTGTCCTGGAGCGGCAGCTTTGGCCACGGACGGTCTGCAGCCGCCCCTGACTTGCTGGGAAGGTCTCCTGACACCCCCTGCCCCCTCTACAAACTGGCTTGGAGAATATATGTGCTGCTCTGCCTCAGAATGGTAACATCTGATCTTTCCCCTCAGTCACCATAGTTACCTTTTCATCTGAAGGAAGGAAATGGTGCCGCGTATGGGGTTTTTGTTTTGTTTTGTTTTGTTTTGTTTTTTTGTTTGTTTGGTTTTTTGGGTTTTTTTTCCTGTGGTGATTTTGTTTTGTCTTGTTTTGTTTTGTCTTGTTTTGTTTTGTTTTTTTTGTTTTGTTTTGTTTTGTTTTGTTTTGTTTTTTCCAAAGGAAACTCAATCAAGACGAAGCACCGATTCAGTTCTGAATCAAACACATCTTTCCCGTGCTTCATTAATAGCTTTTCTTTGTATGTTTAAGTAACTGAAAACTTTAACGGGTATTCAGGTACAGCGAAGTCTGGATCTATTTTCACTAGGTGCCTGAAGTGCAGGGACAGTTGTTCACCAACCTTTCCCTGAGTAATAAAATTACTGCTTTACCAGAAAATATCTCAATATTCCCAGATCTACTGCAAGGTCCTTATCAACAATACCCCTTTGCACACTAAGCATCGGTCATGTACTTTATTTTTTGCAAACATTGGCCAGTATAGAAAATCTGAAAATAAATTTTAAAAATCCTTAGAACATAGAAAAAGAGAAAACAAAAATAAAAACATTTAAATGGTTAGGTGCTTTGGGTTTCTTACTTGCTGGGACCACTAATTCTGAAAAAAAAATTAGAATTCTTAGAAGAGAAGAGCTCTGCTCTGCTTTTGAAGCAAGTGGGGATATTGAGAGGGAAAAAGGATATAAAAAATTAAATATAAGTAGGAAGGTTCATTATTCATGGCAATAAATGGGAATTGTCCTCTCCAAAGATAAAGATTTAACATTCATCTAAAGGAAAGGAACTTATGGGAAAGAAGTAGCTTATCACAGAAAATATGAAAAACATGCTATAAAAGTAACTCTTGCTTATATGGAAGAGGATTGCTCTTGGAAAGAGCACGTCACTCAGTGGGCCAGTCTCTGGCTTTGTCCTGTGCCTTCTGCTTTAGCAAACCCAGCAAGAGCCACCAGGAAATTTCCCTTACATCAGGACTCCTCTGGAAGCAGTAGGATGAAACCAGACCCTCTGTCCCCATCCATACCTGTCCCCCTCTGGTACAAGGGAATTAGGGGATGTCAAAGCACCAGATTTGGGCTGGCAACATAATCCCTGGGATCCAGCTGAGCCTGGCATCATTTACAGTGCCCCTGAGGCTTCTCTCATACGTGACCAACTCCCTCAAAACCTTGTTTGTCACCTTTGTTTCAAGCCTTTCTGGGTTATGCCACTAAACCAGCCCTAGGAACAAGCATGTTCTCTTGGGGGGGTAGGGGGAATGATTAGCATTTTCCATAAGAGAAAATGAAAGGAAAACATTTTGGCTTTCTACTCAGAAACATTTTGTTCCGTGGTAGCACCCCAGGTTTGGCCAGGGGACCACAAGGAGGGGATCACAAAATTCAGTGCAGTAGCAGCAAAGCATTGCCCCAGCTGAGGTGAGCCCTCCTTACACCTTCTAGCCAGCTCTTTCACCTTTCCAAACTGGGGCATTTGGCTCTCAGACTGAATACTACACTTACAAAACAAATGGTGAGATTTTGATCTGGTTCAGGGTAGCTCCAGACGAGGCAGGGACACATTAACCATTTTCAATCACAACGATTTGTTCCTAAGACCACTTGTGGAGCCAGAAGAAGGGAGGTGTTGGACATCCCCATCCCTGCCCTGCCCATGACCAACCATTTCATCTCCAGACAGGACTCAAACTTGAGACTGAGTATGAAGACAGCTGGGAGTCTCTTGAAGAACTATCTGCCCTTTGCCCCTCAGCTTGCTTTAAAACAAGCATGACTTTTTCTGTGCTTTGCTTTGTTCTTTTCTTTTTTTTTTTTTTTCCTGGGGACAAGAGGTGGTTGTCAGCAGAAATTTCTAGACATCTTTTAGCTTCCTTTAGCCACAAGGAATCTTAAAATTAAGATAACTGCCTGCTATTTCAAACTGCATTCTCACAGATCCCTGTACAGATATTATTACAGGTTATGTTGGGTCGAGGAGTTGAAACCATGTTATGTTGCTTGGTAAAAAAAACTGTTCATGGTATTTTGCAACACTTAAGACACTTTCATGTGTCTTCATTTCCCTAATAGTCTTTTTCCAATCAGGTGTCAATATAGGCTATCATCACCAAAACCTGAGAGAAGAATCTCTCCACAATCCTACCCTCCATTCTTCAGAAGTCCATAAAAATTGCTATTCTAAATAATTCACTAGCCTGGAGAAGTGTGGTATTTAGGGATCTGTAAGAGTTTCAAGCATACCAGTATAGTGACCTTCCTCTTCAGCCTCGTTTGATAGTCCTGTTCCTGATATATATATGGCATCCCATTTGAAACTCACCAGAAGTTTCTTAACATGCAAATATTTACTCTTTAAAAATCTGCTTGCCTCCTTTTTCTAAAATCATTGTCCTGAAGCAGGACAAGACTTCCCAGTAGAGGCGATCTGTTCCTGAACTTGGGGCTTTCATGCAAACATTTATTGTAAACCTGAAACCATTTGATATGAATTACTGCCAGTTCTGAGCTGGTCCGTTTGTGGCAGGGACACCGAGAGTGCATACTCGGATCACACACTTGGTCGTTCTGCCAGACATCTGTGATTTATGGTTCCAGGAAAGACCAGTCCCTCTCCTTGTAACTGAATAATGTGCTCACAGGTCAAAAGTTAGATACCTAACCCTTACACTCAACCTCCTAGGGAACACACAATGGGGGTGCTTCTGCCACATACCATCTTGCTTTTTTGTAACATCATTTTAGGAGGCGGAGTTGAAATGTTCTGCCAGTTTGCTTACCTTTCTGTTAACAATAAGATCAAAGCAAAACAAAAGAGAAAAATCAAACCCATTTCACGAGTACATGATAGGAATAATATGTGGGTTTACACTTTTAGCTTTTTATTTACATGGTTATCTCATGCACTTCATTGTACAAAGCTGTTCTTGTTTCTTACCATGATGTTGATAACTATCATTTTCATATTAAAGGCTCTTCTTCTCTGACAGGTTACTTTCCCCAAGCCAACTGCAGAACCATCAATGTACTGATTAATGAATGAGATATCCGGCCCTTCAAAAATGCAGACTGATTTGGATCTTGCCCTGGCAGAACAGAAAATAAATCCCAAACCTGTAGAAATTCTTCTGAGTCTCTTCCTCTATCACAAATAAAGAACCACTTGAGGAATATTCACATATATGCACATCTATTCACTCATGCACTTTATTATGCACAATGCAAATAACTGGGGAAAAAAATTCTATTATTCAAGTAGATTTTTTGTTTTCTGTAAAATTGTACCTGGAATGTATTGCAGCATTTTTATTTGAAGTATGGTAAGTAGAGTACAGAGTCATGTTGCACATGGAATTGAATTTAAACCAGAAGTTTCCACTTGATGTTATAATCAGAATCACAAGAGTGAAATGGTGAAGCCTTTTGCCCAAAAATGCTGTGACACTTCAGTCTGTTGAGGTTTTCCAGATCCATTTGGACAAAGGACTGAGCAACATGGTCTGATCTCAGAGCTGACTCTGATTTAAGCATGATGTAGGATTGGAGTCCTTTCCAGTCTGGATTATTCTACAATCCCATGACATGAGATAGCTGAAAAGTGTATCAAAGAAGGCACAGAGACTGGATAACAAAGGAGGCAGAGCTGGAAAACAAGCTATGTAGAAGACTATTTAAATACTATTTTAAATAGGAAGTGATTCAATTAATCATGACAACCAGGTGGCACTAATACCCAGTGGTGCCACTTACTGCTTATAGTTGGCGAGGAAGTTGTTTGCAGAAATGTTTTTGTAAAAAGGAGGAAAAATTTTGGGGAAAAAAAATCAGTACGTGATTATATAAATACTGGGAACTGGAAACACAAATCTTAGCAACAGAGGAACATAAACTTTTAAACTAGAAATGATGATCGCCCTGGGATTATTCAGCTCATTTCCATGGTTATTAAACCTGCTTCTATATTCTCTGAGATAATTCCACAAAACTATTAGGGTGGTAGACATACATGACACAGCATCTGCCTTTACCCTAAGCAACTCAATTGTTTGTTTTTCAACTACAAAAGTGGTAAAGAAACTGTACAAGTATTCCTTAATGTAATTTACTATCCTACCACCATCTGCTACATTTGGCACTGAATGTGTAGCTGAAAACCCTTTTTAAAGAGTGCCCTGAACCAGGAAGCCGATTCAGACCAGAACCAATTAGCATCCCCAGCCTCTCCCAAGGCACACGGCAGCAGAGCGCACACACTGACGGTGCCTGCATATTACAAGAGTTTATGTTCTGTGAGCACGAATATGTTGAGGAACCTGTTTCAGCTGTAGCACCTCTGTCCATTCTGCACATCCCTGACACCAGCAATGAGAGGGCAGTGGAGAGAGGTGTGCAGGGAATGCACAGCTGCTCACTTGTGACCGGTCAGAGCAGGTGGAGCAATAGCTCCATGGCAGTGTGTGTCCCCGTGTCTTGCACATATGTTGCCCATTGCTGCCTCTGAGTGTGAGCCAGACCTCAGATGAACACTAAAGAGTTGGTTTAGGATTCAAGGCTGGATCTCCAGCTGCTGCAGATCAGTGTGCCTCTCCTGTTTCCTACAGCTCTGCACCCTCCACCTCAGCAATCCTCTGCTGGGTGATGCGGTCTTGCCAAGCTCTGCTCCGCTCTGTGGAGCACTCAGCAGCCATGCCCAGCTGATGGCACCTGGGGTTTCACAAAATCCATGAATCATGCTTTTGGCAAGCACTTCTAATGAAACCTAAAGTGAAAGCATGTGAACAGGCAACGACAAACTCACTCCAGCTCCAGTAGTGTTCTGAGTGGTGTGTGAAAGGAGTTCAGGCTTTGGTGTGGCCCTTTGACAGAGAATAAAATCTCCTGCTTTCTTGGAGGTTTGTTGGAAATTTCTCCTGTTCCATGCCTGTGACATGACAGCTGGGAAACCCCCATGGAGGCTAATGGATGAAAGCAGAAATGCACAGTGTTCATGATGTGATTCCAAAAAAATCTTCTGCTGTAAATCATGCTCCAAACTCCTTTGGATGAGACCAAGGGCTGACTGAACAT
The DNA here is from genome assembly GCA_013397175.1 of Platysteira castanea. Taxonomy (NCBI): domain Eukaryota; kingdom Metazoa; phylum Chordata; class Aves; order Passeriformes; genus Platysteira; species Platysteira castanea. Next base: position 298,328 of record VYXC01008335.1, read on the forward strand.
GTACAGGAGGTCAGTGAAAACATGGTGATTAAGAAAGTCTGTGGCACCATTATTTTTTTAAATCTTCTTGACAGGTGTTTTGGGTTGGGTCTTTTTTCAGTTCTGCCATACAGTGGTTTATCACTACTGAAAGAGCTTTAGAGTTCTGCCAATTAAAAAATTACACCTGGGAACTACATCACTTTATGAGATGTGAATATCTATTATTGGGAAAAGAAGAAAGGAACCAAAGGGAATATTATTGTTGGGAAAAAATAATAATGTGCAGATCTCCTATTCAACAATCAGCATCGGGGCAGAAAGCCAAGATCTATTCCATCTGCTGATCTTAAAGGAGAAGAAATATTAAGAGCAACAGTGATCAAGCCTAAAAACACCAGAGCCCCAAAAAAGTGTTAACAAAGAAAAGCTGTATTCACATGCTTAGGAAGAGGCATTGACAACAGAGGGCAGCCTCAATAGCCCAGGTGATTAAATACAGAATTATCACAGTGAAGTGGATACTGCACAGTGGGCTTTTGGGCAGAGGAGGAGGGGTGTCAGATGTATGAGATATTATGATCTAGATAAAAATCACTACAAAGCTGATACACAAATGCTTGAAAAGCCTTATGCAAAGAGTAGTTACCAATAATCTGCTGTCAAACTGGAAGGTCACACCATGCAAACCCCATAGAAGCCTGTCCTCTCTCCATTGTTATAGGATATTTTTATTAATTACTTAGATCATGTGATGGAGAATACACATAAAAAATTTGAGGATGACACCTCACTGGAAATCTCATGAGAACACAGGATTAGATTTCAAAATAATCATAATAAATTGGATAAATGACCTGAAATCAATAAGATTAAGTTCAGTACACATACTGTATTTAGGAAGGAAAATTAGGAGACTGAGAATGTCTCTTAGAGCATATTATACCAGTAAAGAATCTGAAGGTTTTAGGTGATCACAAAATTGAAAATTACCAGCAAACTGGAGATCCTGGAAGAACAGTAGATGTTCATTTTCACTGAGCCCTAGTGGTATCCCACCAGCTCAGTCTGGGTCCTACATATAAACAACACCAGAGACCAATAACAAAAATGACAAGCAGATTAAAAAGCATCATCCCTATGGAAAAAAAAATCAGATCTTGGGGGTTATTTTAATCAAGAAAAGAGAAATATGAGGCTTATAGGGAGATAGTGGAAATAGAAGATACGTAACAGCTTGTCATAACAGAAAACATTATTCTGAAAGGGGTAGAAATCAGTTGTTTCCCATATTGACAAGGGACTGGACAAAGAAAAAGGTGCTACATTTGCAAGAATAGAGATTTAGGTGAGATATCAAGCAAATAATTTCTAAAAGATAGCTCAGGATCTCTGTAAAATAAGGATAGAACAGTCAGTAGAAGAAATCCTCAAAAGTGGTAATTGCCAAAGGAAAGGAAAAGTTATTTGCACTGTGAGGGAGTTACTTGTAGCTATTTTTGCTTCTATCTATTCTATCCTAACATAAGTGCTGTTATTAGGATTTCTCTGTTGTTTTTGGCCATGCCAAATTCAGAGCAGCATCTCCGTGCATTTCAAGGGTTTGTGTTGTGTCACGTTGGTGGAGCATGGGGTGAGAGGTTGGCTCACGTTTGTGCAGTAAACTGACCACCTCTGACTGCAGGTGGGCTGCCAAGCACCCCTGTGCTTTGCTCAGCTACTCACAAAGGCAAGACACAGATTTCTGTAGGGTCTGGTTACCAGGAAACTCGACTGTCAGTATGGATTTGCTGTTCATGGCACTTCACCATCTCTGCTGAACTGACACTGAAAGCTCTCTCAGCTCTTTGGGATTAATGAGACCCAGACATTTTATCTGACCTCATTATTCTCCTATTCTCCACCCAGCAGCCTCCTTTGGTCATTCTTTTATTTCCCTGCATCACATCTACTGTAATAAATGAGATGCCTTGAATAGACAACCACCAATTTAGACACAACTGGCTTTTCCAATATGCAAGAGTTTTGTATGTTTATGGGGTGTGGATAAACATTGATAGCCATCCCATTGTTCTGTTGTTTGGAGGGAGCATTTATCACTGAGATTTATTATCTCATAAATTAAAGAAGTGAATATAGTTTGTCAAATATATTTATCTGTTAAGGGCATCAGAGTTTTACCTGTAGTCCTTTGTACTGAAAATCTTCCTGCTTCCATTTCTCCTGATGCAGTCAGGAATCAAATCCTAAGATTTACTCCTATAGTCACCTGAACATCAAAGAGATTTGGAAGACAACTTAACCTAGATTTGTATAATATGTTCTGTTTCTTAACATCATTTTATCAATATTTTTATCTTACCCTTAATATTTTGTATGCAACCCTTTAAACTTAAGCTTAGTCCTCAAGAGCAGTGGGAACTGAGACATCAATGTCTATTTTAATTTAGGCAGTAGCACTGAAAGTAATGAAGGTATTTACGGCAGAGATCAAGAGTAATGAGAAGGGTCAGAAGGATAGGAAATACCATTATTACCTTTAGCATATATGCTCAAACCTGAAAAGTCTTGAATTCCTCCTTATACGCTCTATAAACTCAGCTCCCACCTCAGATCAGAAGGAGCAGAGGGCACCCTTTCACTTGGACTTTGCCCTAAATTATCTTATCATCCCCATCAGCCTAATTACCACAGCTCTTGCTCTGAATTTCAAAAGCCCTCTCAAAAGAGTGAAGATACTTTCCTGTAACAGAAATATGATGGGCAAAATGCTAGCCCTGTTTGCAATATTTGCAGTCTATACACTTCTTTTCTCCCTAGTGCATATATCATAAAGGGATAATATAAATGTGCACATACAGAGAACAAAATTGTCATTCTAATATCCAGCCTAGCTCTATATTTTCATTTTTTAAGAAAAGAGAAAAATGGCTCTGCTTTACAGGCCAGTGCAAAGAAAAAAGATTGCAAAGACTTATTGCTTCAATTAACTTATGACAGCAAACTTTATTATAATTACACTGTTAGTCTTTCAAAGGGGAGAGAGAAAAAGATTGGTCTCCCCTAAAAAAAAGTAAGAATACTTGCAAAGATGTTGTGTAAAGCATAAGTTCCAGGGACTGTTATTTTTAAAAAGTGTCCAATTGTGGCTACTCTTATCTGAGTGACACTGGTGACAAGCCTTCTTTGATTTTGACAGTATACAAATTAGGCCAAAGGCAAGGGGTTTGCAAAATGTCACCTGAAGGATTGTTTTGTTTGCTGATTTTCAGAAGTATGGAAATGTTGCCGAAGGTAGCTCACTTCAAAGCAGACGAAATACTCGTTTGCCAGTGATGATGAGCAACACCTACAAAGCTGGGCAGTGTGCAGTAGAGAGGCACCTACAAACAAGCTACAAGAGCTGATCAGGTCACTGTGGGTTCAGTAGATGGACTATTGAAGGCTACAGAGATTGAGGAGTGTGTGATCCAAGTCCACTTTAATCCCTCTTCAAAGAGTGAGAAAAGTTGTTTCCTGTCTGAATAAAGACTGTCTCAGAAGTGAGATACATTCAGTCCAAATTCAGGGTCCAAGCCCTGTAAAAATCTGATCCATAAGCAGAAGCCAAGCTTGAAGCATGGGAGGAATCTCAAGTACCTGGAATAACTCTCTTGCTTAAACTTAGGCCTCTTCCAAACCACTTGGGGAAGGAAAATTTTAATATTCAAGTCCAAGAGGCTGAGCAGCATCCTGAGACTGCCACTCTCCCTGGCCTTGCCACAGCTGCCAAGCCACTTCTCCAAGGTCTCAGCAGCATTTCTTTGGGGCTGAATTCCTGGTTCCTGTGAATGTTCTGTTGGTCTATCCAGACACCTGGGCTGAGATTTGTATGGGACCTGGTTACCTGGCTAGATTTGTGCCTATCATAATTCATACACCAGTCATCATTCCTTTTCCGTTCTGTAAGGTGTATGATATTGCTGACACTTCATTATGAAATGTGATTCTGAAACTGCTTTTTTTTTTTGTTAGATGATTGCTTACTATATTCCAATTACCATAAAATAAACAATTCCCTTACTAGATTTCCTCAGTTGCAAGGTACTGAATAATTTCAGTTACTGTGCTTCATTTACTTCAGAATTACTTTATGACCCAGTTGAAAGTTTTAATGATATTATGAAGTCTTTGTGACAATCCAAATAGCTGGTCACAGAATGGATTAAACAAGACCATGCTGAGTATGTAAAGAAAATAATTGTTTAAGGAATGAGTTACGACACGCAGCGATAGACACTGAAAATTGAAGTGAATGTATGGAGCTACCATATTATCTTCAGTAGGATTATGCTGGTTTATATCTGTTGAGGAATTTCACCGAAACAACTTAATACATGTAATCAATGGCAATGCATGAGAATGAAGGTAAGGACAACTTACTGCTTTCACAGCTCCTTAATCCTTTCATGGTCTCTTGTGATACGGTTTGTTTTAGAAGGTTCCAAACTCTGAAAAGAAGATTCTCATCAGGTGTAAATCTGCACAGCTCTGTTAAAGTCAACAGAGGCTGCATCAGCTGAGAACCTGACCAGTTATGTTAAGCAAGTCTGATGGTTTTAATATTCTTTGTCTTGAAGTGAGGTTCATGGCCACTTTGTGATATAAACTATAAACTGAAGTTTTCTCAGCTGCATGCCATGAATCTCATGCAATGACAGTGCTGTCGAGCTGCACTATTGTCTTTTACTGCATACATCAGGCAAGGGATTACTGTAAGTAATTTGTTTAGGAAGGCTGGCAACCCTAATGGGCCATGCCTGATAGTGTTCAAAGGTTCTGATTAGGCACAGCACACAGAGATGTTCTTTCAACTTGAATCTCCAAAGAAAAAGACTTAATTTTTAACAAATCACTTTCCTCACAGCTTCATCAATTTGGTTTCTTTGAAACTCAGTAGTAAGATGTATCAAAGGAACAGATTGTTTGCCGAAAGCCTATCAAAAAATGCTTTTTGCCTGAACTGAATATACCTAATCTATTTTCACAACTCATTTAGAAATGATCCTGTAAGGACTATTATTGCTGTAATGGTTTGTGAAGCTGGAGCCCTAAGAAATCAGCAAGGTGCCTCTGTGCAGCTGAGATGATATGAGCATGTCCTGGCCAGCTCTTCCACAAAGACTGAGCAGGAGGAGGGCTCTGCCTCTCAATGCTGCACTGGAGAGTTGAGCCTGGGCTGCTTCCTGCTGGCTGGGAGAAAGTGGTGGAGAGCCTGCTGGAGCTGATCCGCTTTTCCATGATGCCATTGACTTTCTGTCAACCATAACGTCACCTCTCCCCCACCCCCACAATAATCCAGAAATTCACAGTTACCCAGTGCTTCACCTGAGCAAATAAAAGCACTGAGATGGCTTCTTGTCTGGTTTCACAGCATGGACAAAGCATTAGAGGACATTATCTGCACCGGATCGAAATAAGGGGGACCTTTCTGCTGTTAAATCTGTCATTAATCTCCCCAACACTTCCCACTCCCAGAGAGCCAGATCAGGAGAGACGACAGTTGGAAATAGCTTTAAAAGGATATTATCACATTGATTTACAAAAGAGAGCTTTTAGCAAGAATATTGTCCTTTCACTGTGCTCACCCTCCATCTTTATTCATTTGGCTGCTTCACAGGGGAATGCAAATCAGAGAAATGCAGGAGCTGTACAGGAGTGTGCAAAATGAATACCACACAGCATTCCGGCCTTCATCTCCTCCTAGCCCAGCTTCCGAGACAGAGAGCTTTGTGTGCTGAGGACCTTGGGAAGAAAAAGCAGCATAGCAGGATTATAAAATCCCCTTTTCACGGATAAGATGAAATTTATGTGATTCCCTGGGATTTGTGTTTGAGCCACTGCTGTGCATATGTTTGTTTGTGAGAGAATCTGGCAAAATAATTTATTTATAGTCACTTTGAGGGGTTTTTTTGCAAGGCAATGCCCCTGACCTTTCAGTTGCTTCTTTTTGAGGCATTGATACTTGTAGGGGAAACCTCTGAACCTTCAAAGCTCTAGTCTTTGTTAGAGGTGTCTTAAACTTTGATAAATAAAGTGGAGAAGCAGCTTTAGGAAAAAGCAAAGATTAAGCATTTGCTTAATGCAAAGATTAAGCATTAGTCATCTAAAACTTCCTTGTAAAGTTGCTCATCTAGAAAGAGCTGGAAACTCAACCACAGTTGGGGAATTGTTCTCTCTCAGCATCAGCTGACTCAAAATGAGACTTCTGGTCAACAGAAGGAGATCAGCACCATGGGAGGCGTTTGCTCCCATCTCAATTGGTTTATTTAAGCGGGTTGGATATATCATCCTCTCAAGGCAGATCAGCCTAAGTGAGGCATGTCCATCCCAAAATGCAGGCTCCAAAGGCAGTCCTTGGTCACCTGCATTTCACGGGTATGTATATTTCCCAGAGTGTGAAGAAGATTTATTGCTCTCTCAGCCTCCAGTGCTATTAACTTGCATCTGTCAGTTCAGGTTGCAGAATAACTGAACCAGCTCCAAAAACAGACATTACCTGCAAAATGATGAAGCCCTTGGCTATTAAACCAAGCACAGTTGGCCAACAGTAGTTGTATGGCCAAGTAGGTACCTGAGTAAATAGATAATTGTTATGCATAAAAATATTCGATCACTTAGTGTATTTTTAGCACACAGGCACAAAAGATTTAAACCAGTTTATCAGAGCCAGTAGGGAAATGAAGATATTTTCATGAGGAATTTTAAGGAGCAAGGGAAAGACTCACTCTTTTGGCCAAATAGAGCTAGGTGCAACAGGTGGTTGATGAATTTATTCTTACTTTGTGCCAGTTGAGGATATAAAGCAGAGAGATTCACCAGGTGCCGTATCTTCCTCTCCATTCTCTTTCCTCAGACCCACGTGCGCTAGGGGTGACAGAGGAAGTGTCTGCCCCTGCCAGTTTTATGTTGGTTGGGCATTTCCTCTTACCCAAGGGATGCTCTGGTCTGTGTTTGTGGATGCAGCTTGTTCCAGTCCACATACTCGAGTGGCAGATCTGGGCTAAAAAAAAATGTCAAAGCCTATGGTGGTTCTACCTAGGGGTAGAAAAAAAATCATAAATATATATTTTGTTACAAGCTCAAAAGACTGTTTAAGGTATTGAAACAAAGCACCACGGGCACAATAGTCTCTGAATTCAAACCTGGTTGGTGGAAGGACCTGGAGTACCAAAGTACTGATATTGGCTCTGGGTTCATTTAGTATTTTCATTACTAGTGTGAAATAAGAAAATAGAGGATGTGTTAATTAAACTTCCAATCTGACACTTCACTAGGAGGTGTCAATAGTACCAAAGAGGACCAAAACAAAGCGGCCTGAAGAAGCTAAAGAAGGATGAAACAGGATTTAGCCAAGAAAAAGCATGTGCTAATGGCTGAAAGAAAAAGTCAAATAAAATCTAAAATGAATGATGCAAAAATAAGTGTATTATTATGGTGCTAGAGAGCTCTGCAGCTCTAACCTCAGAGTGCAGCTTAGATCAAGTGGAAAATAGCCATTTGAGAGAGCTACCTGAGTTGGGCTCTATATGCAAAGGGTTTTACCTTAATTTCATAAATTAGAGAAAAATCTATTTCAAAATGAGTAAAACCATGTCTCAGATGCCAAATTCATTTTTAAAGGCAAGCTGCTTTAAAAATGAGATTTATATTAGTAGAATTACTCTAAAATATGAGCATGTGAGGGCTCTTTTCCAATTATCTGATGGTTAAATGCTGCCTTACATGGCTGGAAAGTTTCTCTTTATTCCCTTACCTGTCACTGAACTTTTAAGGAGGGGACACACTGCAGCACAGTGGAGTTTCTCAGCCCTTCTCTTTTTAAAATACCAGTAAAACCCATTAATGGTATTTTTAAAACACTCATTTCTTAAAAAATGCTGAGGTGGGGCTAATAATCCCACTCCTAAAGGCTCAAACCTTCTCTTACTGAGATGGTGCAAAGGCATCCAAGGTGAGTACTTCACTGAACTCGGGGCAATTTTAACCAAGTATAGGTACCTTTTACATAATAATTTAGGTCTCTGTGTGTGCATGAATATGCTAAAGCAAATGTGCTGTGAATTTTACTCCTTTAGATTCATAAGTAAGATAAGCCTATAAGTGAGTTACTCTCACTCTTAGAGTTGTGCTGTAGTAAATACTATAAGAACCTTTTGTTAAATTGTTTAAATCAGGCAATCAAGTGCTGTTACTTTAAGAGCTGTTAGAACCTTCAGGCCTAAACTGTTTGTCAGGTCTGGGGCTAAGTTTAGCAAGGGAGTCCAGTCCTTACGAGTACTTGTGACCCAGCAGAAGGGTCTCCCTTATTACTTTTTATCCTTACCTTTTCTTATCCTTACCCTTTTACATTCCCAGCCTGCATGTAGATCATTTTTGTTTGCCCTTTGTTTTAGATTGATTTTAGATTTTAATTCAATTTTTCCTCATGTGCCTTAACCATCTAGTAAATAGTGAAGTGAATCTTGCCAATCAACTTTGTTGCACTTTCACTGCAGTATTGAAGTTGTTTTTGCCAATACCTTTACTGGTGATTCTTTGAGTGATCTAAACCATTCATTTTTGACAAATTCTAAACTGAAGGCTAACTACTAAGTGAATTGAAAAATTCTGTCAATAAGGAATTGTTGCATTATGATACTGTAAAATGACTGAAACAGCTCATAGCAACCTAAAAATTTTACCAAGCTCCCATATGCAGAGGAGAATGTGCTTATGGAGCATGCAAGTGTATGGGATACTCTTTAGGAAGCCCACAGATGTTAATCTTATTTTTAAAGAAAAACAAAACAAAAAATAACTAGGTTGCTATCCATCTTTTAATTCAGGATTTGCTTATATTTGTGTAGAAAAGACATTCTCCCTTTAACAACTGCTTTCCCACTGCTTTGAAGAGACAAGCCAAAATTTCACAAAGGCTATTTTCCTTGAAGGAATATTTTGCCTAAAAATAATGAAATCCAAAGTCACACAGTTATCTTCTGGTGATTTCACATTCAAATGCTGAACATTATGGTAATGCTCAGCCAGCCTCAAGATGATCAGACCTGAACAGTTCTTCCACTAATCAGAAAACCCCTTTAGGGTGAGCTGCCACTCAACCAGTGTTTGAGTTTCAGCAGGGCCCCTTTACACTATGCTGCAGGTTCAACCCAGTATCGAAGTTAATACACATTGCAGTTATGGCTTTTTGCACTCCATCTCAAGCGTGAAGGGAAGCGTGCCATTATAGAAAGAAGTCATTCATATCTTGTGCCACGTCCCAGTCCCAGTCCTGCCATCTGCTGTTAATGGTGTACAAAGGTGAGTAGTTCCTTTGCCTTCCAAGGCCTGTTTTCTTGCCCAGAAATTGTGTCAAATAGTTGTCGTTTGAGGCACAGAAGCATGTCCTTTTGCAAGGGCTGTGACTTTGTCTCAGCCACAAGTTTTGGTTAGTTAGAGAGTGGTATAGTAATTACATAAATTTTTAAAAAAAAATTTTAAAGGTGCTATGAGAAACAGCTCCTCTTCAGTGAAGATACCAAGTGTTTGCTGCACGGGGGTGCTCTAAGGAGTCGATAGCTTGACAAGGTGTCAGAGGGTGAACATGCAGACACTGCATTATCAAGACCTTCAGCAAACAGTATTTCATTTCCTCTTCTGGTGTAATTGGCACCTGATGGGTGCTGCACTCCTTTGGGTGATCCTGTTTCCAACCTCAGGCAGGCCACAGGGCAATGTCTTATATTCGGACATCCCACTGGAGTTAAGGATTTAGTGTTCACAAATATCAGAATATATTTACACACATTTGTATGGGGGTTTTTTTCCCCTTTAATCTTCATGATGAATGGCTTCTGCATTGAGGACCTTTCAGCAATAAGATCTATCCTTCTGTGAAATTTCTCCAAGCAAAAAAATTCCCGTCTGGATCAATGCAGTTTTAGGAATAGTGCATGGCAGTGTGGTTACTCAGTGTGGAATCAACTTCTTTTTAGCTTGATTTTTAAAAAAAAAACAAATACAAAGCTTTGTTTTTCTAAGACAATCCCAGTCATTTCTGGTTGCTCTCTTTGTAATAATTCTGCACCACTTTCCAGAGCAGACTTGGAAACCTCTTGTGTAAGGTGAATCTTTCTAATCTTGCATATGAACCCGTGCCCTTCAGGGGTTGAAGCCAAATCAATATGACTTCAGCTCTAGAAGCAAAGATCCAGAAAACCATTTAGCAGCTTCATTGTTGCATTTATACAGTAAGTTGCTCTGGGGTAATGTTTTGTCATCCGTTTTTACACTTGACAAATTTTAATGATTATATTGCCAGGATGAGTGTACTGTGAGATGTCATTAAACTCCTACCAGGTTTCCTGTTTGAAAACTGCCTTGTTAGGTCTATTTAACTCACAGCACATTTAACTATTAACAGGACACGATCAGCATTTTGATGTACTGTTTGGGGAAAAGAGAAAGAAAATAAATGTCTTGCATCTTGTGATTTAAGAGTGTTTTCCTCCTTTTGTCCTTATGGTCACTGAGATTTTGTGCATGGTTAATGTAAAATGGGCATGAGTTGTATTCACACACATGCACAGGCAATGGCTGAGCCACAGCCATGAGGGGTGCTGAATAAAGCAAGTAATTCGCATTCTGAGGCTGGTCTTGCTGGCTTTTATCACAGTTTTCATATCAGCACTGCTAGCTTCAGCCTACTTGTAAGACTCTCATTAATCTTAATTCATCCTCCATCTACCTTAAAATGTGCCATGAAGTCATTTTTTCCCCAGCCCTTTTAAACCATGCTCAATCTCCCAGGCTAAAGACAAATTTATCAGCTTTGTGCAGCAACGTCCAGTGTCCAAGAATATTTCAGCGTCTTGAGAAAATCTCTTTGGATCTTCACATGGCATCTTCTTCAGCCTTGAAGCTAGAAATGCCTTTCTAGCATTTCCCCCCAAACTCAGGATTGTTTCATTAATTACAGGCATTGCCGCCACTGCAATATAAATCTCCAGACACGAGGGCTAAGTACGATTGTTTTAGAAAAGATGACTTGTCTCTGCACAGACTATGTCACTTCCTCATTCATCACCCTCAAGTGATCACAACTGAATTACTCCCCAACACTGCCACTCATTTTTCAGGCCTCTTGCTAATTCATGGGGGCTTGTTAAAATGCTGCAAGCAAAGGTGCCCTTCTGATCTTTCCAAACATTCACTAAATGGTTTGAATTTATTCATCGGACTGAGCTCATTCTGGATCATGTCTCTTTTTTGTGTGTATCTCATTGACTTTTAAATTTTCATTAAAGCTGCAGTGTCTTTTTGTTTGAAGACAGATCTGTTGAGGAAAGTTACTGCTTTGAAGGGAGAGGGGTGGAAAAAATCTACACAAAATTACCAGTCACAGCAGAAACAAAACATGACAAACAAGTAATTAGCTTTGCACAGAGCTGTCAGCATCTTGGAGCTTGAATTTGGTCTTAGAAGCATTTGGGGAGCAGCTGGTTCCCCTTGAAAGCAAAGGAGATGATTCTAGAGAAAGGGTTCCAATAGCAAGACCTGCCACTTTAACTTGACCTGCGTTTTAAATTCAACCCAAACAGCATTTTCAGATGAATGACAAAAAAAACCCCATAGCTCATGATGATGTGTCACAAAGTTCTCAGCTGACAACACCTGATTAGTTCAGGCTTCCAAACCTTCTTACATTCCTGTTTCTCATATATTGAATTTCAGAGTTGTGAGACTGAGAGGAGTCAGAGGAGGAAATGAAGAGGTCTCACAAGTCAATAGAGGTTAGGGCAAATGCCAGCTGGTTGAAGGACTGACACAGTACCTACCTCCACTATTGTGAAGATGAGACTTTCAAAGCCAGTGGCATAAAGCAAACAGTAACAGGAACAAGCTCCTCCTTTCCCTGCCTTTGTCACGCTCCCTGCCTGTCATGGCGATGTTGGGAGCTATAATGTTTAATCATCCATCCCAGAAACACAAACAACAGAGAAAATTCAGGTGTTCCACTGAGCAAGAAAGTTTTCTCATCTTCAGTATTGCTCTGACAGGCTTCCCTCATCCTGAGGTGGCTGCTTGGAAATTATAAACACCTGCCTGGCAATCAAGGGCCATAAACAAGGGCAACAGGCAGAAAACAGAATCTGAACCCCCCAGGCCAACATAATTTTTTTTCAAAATAGTTGATGTTTTGGGTATTTTGCTGATCTTTCAAAGTAAAACAAAACAAAATGAAACAAACCCCCATTCTCAACAACTTTTGGTAGTGGCTGAGTCTTTCATGGCTAAGGGAAGAATACTTAGAGCAAATACTTACTGGCCATAGTGCCAGCCAAAACCCTTATGTGGCTGACAAACGAATTTCTAATTTAGCAGTCCAGTTAATTAGACCCAGGGTTTTAGGGTCTAATTTGTGAGCTGAACCAAAATTGCTGGGGTATGAGCTTTGCATCTCCTCTTGAATCCCACCCACCACGTCTCTAGGTTAACATGTGTCAGGGTGTGTGTGCTGGCTTGTGGTACCCTGCCCCTCCCAGACCATCTCAGCAACGGGCTGCAGAGCCATTCCCAGGGATCTTATGGCATTTGCCCTTCAGAAAGCAGATCCACATGGCTTTGAAGAGGGTCCCATACTTCTTAGGCACAGTAAGCCTTTTTAGAGATGAAAGGATTATAACACTGTCCCTGTGAAAAGGGAGGTAGCTTCTTTTAACCACTATGTTACATCCAAGCCCCAGCTGGGAAGAGAGGAGAAAAGTTGTGTATACAAATACACTGTGGTGTATTTGGTTTTCAAAAACTTGTCACTCTTGAGCACCCAGAAATCTGGTCCTAAATGAAGTTGGAAACTGGCATGTTCTGAAAGTTCTCTTTAAATTAAAAGTTTCAAAGCCTATTGCCTTTTATAAATAACAGTAAGGTCTGCTTACACCAACTCCAGAATTCTGAGCCTTGACTAAACACCAAACCCTTCTCAAGAATGGCACTGATGTGGAAGCCATCTAATAATTAAACCAGTGACATTTCAAATGTGAGAAGTCAGCATGATTTTCCAGTGTGTCCCTCTTTAATTCAATATTTATTTAGGTGACACTCCATTGAGTTAAACAAGATGATTCCTTTAGGATCCTTTCTCTTCTCCAGGGTAAAAAAGTCAAGACCTGCTCTAACCTCTTTGAACATTTATGGAGTGTTTATAATACGCAAACACACCTTTATTCCATTATTTGGCACTAACAATGTTTCTACAGCTCATTATTTCCTGCATGAAATAATGCTTAATTAGTGCTGAATTACAAAGGAATTGCTGTGGAACTACATAAGCCATCCTTGCAAATCCCCTAATTAATTCAATGTGATTGCTGCTATTGCAGTGAATTCTAAATGGATTCATAATGATTAAAAACCTGAGGCTTACCTGCCTCTTATTGATCAATGTGTGACAACAGGATTTCTTTATAGAGAGGTCATGCAGACAGTATGTTGATACCACGATCTGAAGATTTTTAGTGCCTCTTGGGAGAAAGCTGGTGAATGTGGCATTTAAAGCCAAGGCTACAGTGATAAATGAATCAAATCTCATCAGTTTTTCCCATCTTTACTGGGGTTGCAAAGTTACTAACCCTGTTGAGTGCACAAATCAATTTAATTTAGGTTTTGGTCCTGAAGACTATAATTTCAGGTGATCCTGAATTTAACCAGATGGACACAACACCTGGGTTCTCAGCTCAGGTACAGTGCATATGTTTACTAGGCTGTATTTCTATAAGTCTCATCCATCTACCACAGAACGTTTCTCTCCGGTTTTGCTGGATGATGGGCAGGATCCTGAGTTTGCAAAGTTGCTCTGTAGGCTTGACTTCACCCCTGAGATGGGAACAATTCTGCATTTCACCATTGCCACTCTGAACTGGAACATGGGGAGCAGGGATGTATGCATCCCTACAGCTTTCACCTCTGCACTGGGAAGTTCTAGAAGCCTGGTGATGTGTGGAGAAGCATCACCAGTCTCACAGTTTGGACATCTGCCTTCAGTGTAAGCTGGGAAAAAATTTGGCCTGCTGTTTCAATATTCTCATTCCTTATTTGTCCAGTCGTGTTTATGATCTCGGGGGAAGCATGTTGGGACTCAGGTCTACCTTCTTTCACTCGCAGGTTATAGCTTCCCCTTTCTTAAATTCCTGTTATCATAGTCTCCCATGTATTGAATCCTGCACCCCTGGAAGCCAATGCCAGAACCACTACTGATTTCAGTAGGAGCACTTTCAGGCACATTTGGTGGTTATTTTATCTTTTTTTGCCTTTCTTATAACAGATCTTCCCAGTTTGTAGCGTTCTTCAGACTCTGACATTTGGAACAGGTTAGGCTGACACAAACATTTCACTTTTATACCCCCTGTGTAAGATTTATTCCCACAGACTTATATTAGTCTGTGTTCAAATTATCAGTGGTTCCAGGCAGTCTGCTTCCTTGGGCTATGCTGGCATAAATCTACTGACTTTGGGGGAGTTACTTTTGATTTTCACTGATAAATGCAAGAAAAGACTCAGCACACTCTACCTAAAAGGCTTAGATTAGATTCCTCCTGGCCCCATTAATATTGCCGCTGGTACTCTTTATTTCTTTCTCTGTGTACGTCAGTAAGTCAGCTTTCTCACCACATTTTAAAATTCCTTTAACTATTAAGATAACTGAAACTCCTTTCCTTAAAGAGTTCCTAACTGATCTCTCAGTCTGAGATACACTTGAATGCACTTTGGAAAAAACCCTCTGTTCCTGAACTACGTCAAGGGCTGGAGTTAGAGAGGACAGTCTGGGTCATTGGGTCTCATCCTTCACTATCTCAGCAAAACATGTATGGGATGTTTAGTCCAGACTGGCCTCAGAACATCCCCTCCTGACAGATCCCAGACCACAAGAAGGTTCTCTCTTTAAAAATGAACACAGGATCATTCATGAACCACTTATTTCCACAAAGCAAAATTTACCTGAATTATTATAAACATCAGAGGACACAGTGAGACACAGATCGTTTTTACAAGACACTGTACTTTAGTGGAACAGTGCTGAAGGAACTTGGCGCAGAGGGGGATATTTAGCACAACTGAGCCCAACCACCAGTGTGTGCTGATGTGGTGACAACCTGAGGCAGTAGTCATGGCTGCATGACTATCAGTCACAGGGACAATGGGCAAGAATGGCTAAAAAGTTCCTACAACTCCTCTGTCACCCTTGCACTGGGTATTTACAATAGGATCTCAAGCAAAGAACACTTTCCTGCACCTCCTGGCTGTAAAGTTGGAACCGGGCCTTGAATTTCAATGCTATAGGACTATCTTTGTTTCTAATCCAAACTCCCATTTCTGGGCTGTGTTTGCACAGGTTGGCCTTGGCAAGATGCAGATGGCAATCTTCCTGGCTTCAAATGGGAACTTGCATCTGACTTGCAACTGTGAGAACCAACAGCTGGGTAAAGAATCCTTTCCATTCACTTAAACCAGGTCAAGATGCAGGCATGTGCTGTATGTCCCCACAGGCAAGGGTTGAAGCAATTATACTTCCATGTAACTTCTGGAGGAGTTGGTCTGTTCCTAAGCCTCATTAAAATTGTTTGCTTCAGACATGTTCTGGTTTGCACTAAGTATTCGGTACTTTAAAACTAATAACATGGTGGAATATCCTTCCCACAAGATATTCTGCCCTCCTTCCAGAAGATGCAATCTGAGGCTGAGACCAGAAAGCGTTTGGTACCTCCTGAGCACCCTGCTGCCAGTCCACATGCCCAGCAGCCATGTGGACACGTCCTGGTAATCACACACATCTCAGAGATAAGCCTGTGAAGACGTCAAGAGCTCGGATACCCGCATTTCACACGGAGCACTGTCACTCTCCTGTCCTCTGCTGCAGATGCTGCTGCTCCCTCCTCGACAGCACTGAATGTTTGACCCTTCCCAAATGGCTCTGCACATCTGACCCTCCCATGAGAGGTGGAAAAGGTTGAAAATGCAAGTCTGATCCCTAACTGTGAAACGGTGGAGCACAATGAGTCTCAGCAGTGTCAGGCAGTGACTTGGTATGGCTGCAAAATATGCAATCACATTAACCAGTCAGGCAAGGAAGCACAGACATTTCCTGAGGTGGGAAATATATTGAAATGCTAATAGACCCCGGCAGGTATTGTTGGTCCTTTGGGGAAAGATACCTAGGAGGAATTTCTTAATTGTATGTTCACCAGATCCTTTCAACAGATCAAAAGAGAGTACTGATATGAGCAAATAAACTTTGATATCTGGCTTTCACTACTGGTACTAATTGGAAGGAAATTCCCTGGCCTGTGGACCAACACTTAATTTAAAAACATTGGAAATGTTAATTGAATAAGGGGGCAGGGTTGATTAGAAGCATGACCTCATGTCTAAAATGTTAATGAGGGCTCTTGACACGTGGACAACAAAAGGTCATGATAGTATAAACAATGAGATGAGAAAGAACCATCATCTAGAGACCTGACAGTGACATACGAGTCTCATGTGAGAAAGAGCTTTGGGCAGAGAGGAAACTGCCAGCTTCAGAGTTGAGACAGATACAACACAATCTAAAATAGAAGACCCATATTCTGTACTCATGTACTGCTATTCACCTTTATTAGAGTTTCAGGGCTACAATTCAGGCAGAGTTTTGGCCTAAGTGCTTAGTTTTCCATTCATCAAGGATCACTGGGTCCTTTCTTGTGCAACCTTGGACCTGATTTACTGGACAGTGTACAGGTCAGAGAAGATTACCCCATGATGAGGAGTTAGGGAGACTGTCAGATAACCCTTGGATAACTGTCTGGAAGGGGTATTCAGAGATATGCCATCTTTTCCAACTAAGAAAAGGTCATTCCCTTGCCTTCAGCAAGGAGAGTCACATAATTAGGTCAATAGCTGGATTTCTGCTGTTGGGAAAACAAGCCTTGGGGGTATATCTCATCTCGGCAGAATGGAGTCTGTGTCTTGTGTACAGACATGTAGCTGGAGAAAAGCAGAAGAGAAGACAAAATATAGAATAACGGAATTATGGAATATCCTGAGTTAGAGGGGAACTAGAAGGATCATTGAGTCCAACTCTTAGCCCTGCACAGGACATTCCCAAGAGTGGCTTCATTTTTGGAAATAATTTCCTGCATAGAACCTGTTTGTAAACTGGTGGACTTCTATATCTTCTTATATTTTCTTTTGTCTCACCTCAGATATTTATGTTAAACTATTTAGAGAGCATGTTTACAATATATAAAAAAAGATCATGTGGAAATATACTTTTGGGTTTTTTGGTCCAGAAAATGGTTCCAAGACCAGGGAAGGGCTGTCTTTCTATGCTGGTCTCATCATTCCTCATGATAGCCTGAATCTTAAATTTCAAGGTTTACTGTACCTTTTTTTTTTTTTTT